>CBVK0103874521.1:0-14276 GCA_900067695.1 Picea abies
TTTTATTAAAAATTAATTAGGAAAAATTCACCCCCGTACACTTGTCACCCAATCCCTTAGTTGCACCATAAATTCATTTAATTAATTAAATCAATTTTCCAATTTCCATCACGCACCTAAAAGCATTCCTAAAAATGCTCCTTTTTGTCCCTTTATTCCCTCAATTTACTTTAATGACCGACACCTTTCTTAAATCTTAGTTGAGTTTTATTTAGGAAAGTTCTCTAGACTAGATTCCTTTCTATGTTCCGCATTCCTTTATGCATTTAATTCCCCCTTTTTTCTAAGTTCCAAATTAGCATGTCTTGCACATAATAGTAATTAAGTCTTAGATAAATTAATTCTCCTTTAAATTATTTATTTGATTTTTATTCATCCCCCTTTTACTAATTGATTAATTAATTTTTAGTCTCATACCCTATTTATACCTAGGCCTTAAATTAAACTAGGCATAACATTTTGTTTTAAGGGAAAGTTTATAATTAATAACTTTACTCATACAACATTTTTATTTTAAGGCTGACCATGTCAAGATAAAATATTGTTTTTTAGGAACCTAGGTTCATTGACTCACCTGTGTTTAAAAAAATCGTGACGTGCCCTTCAAGACACACTACATGTTCCAAGGGTGCCACTTGCCTTTATTCATGTTTCATTTATGCGATGTGCCCTTCAAGATGCACTACGTGCTCCAAGGGTGTCACGCATTTTCATTGATTTTGGTAGATGCCCAACCCTTGGAGTCAATAATTCGTCATGAGACCTTGTGGGAAACTAAGGGCCTCTAAGGAATAAGGACCTTGCCTTATATTGCGCCCTTTAGAATCTTCGTGAGAAACTATCTTTTTTTTCCCTCATGACATCGTGGATCTCTCAAACTAGGTAATCATTAACCTACAGTTTGATCCATGACGAGAGTGCTAGTATGTTGTGGCAAGGCTATTGCCACACCTTTCCCTCAATATCTCTAGCTGTTTTGCATGACCCCTTTACTCCAAATATGAGTCTAATTAGCAAGAAATCGTCATCCTGCATCCATCAATGAAACATGTCAGTGATCCATAAACAACTTCATAATATACCCAATCATATGTCACATATACAATAACAGAAATACTAAACCATATACATTCCACTCCCTAACTAGATATAGAGTCCAAGGAGGTCCATTGATGCCATCGACATCCTCAATCTATCAAGAGTCCTGCAAACTCAAGACAAACCAGTGAATAACACCTATCTATAGATAATAACATAACACAACATCATAATCCACAGTCTCATCATCAGAATCCATAAGCAAAGAAATCAATTATATAATGAACCAGATCACTTGCACGCAAGTGTCCTCAAAGAATAAGTCACATCAGGTGCACGCAAGAGCGGGATGTTACACATCTCTTCAATAGTTGTGAAGAGGTTTGTGACCTTTAGGATAGAGGAGATATAATTTTCTAACAATCCGACAAAGACAAAGATAATGTTGATCCAACCCTAGAGAATTGGAGACAATCCCCCTACAACAATCCCATTCTCAATAAATCTTGGTGCATTTTTCCTAGACACCTCCTATGAATGATCTGAAAGGAACACAATTGCCAAATTTTTAAATAGAAGTGTCGAAACATGGATAACAACTAGTTTACAATTCAATCCTCGGTCCGAGAATTCGATGCCTAAGTATAGGTTATGTCAAGCTCTATCCCAAGAGACATGTATAGTATTGTAAGGGATAGGAAGTCCATCCCTAATATTCTTTATATTTCCCAATTGCCACTCATTGTTATAACGTTATTTGGTCACCCTTGACTAGAGATGCCTTGTTGACCATTTACTAACACATATTTTATCATTCCTCCTCATCTTGGATATGTTTTTGGGTTTGTAAATGGCTTCTTGTAAGTTTCCTTTAAGAAACTCATCTATTTCCTATGAGTTTCCTTCATACAACACATCGGCATCTAAAAAAACCTAAAAAATTAATTAATACACATAAAATGAGTGCCCCCAAATGGAGAACAAGAGGTCCATACACCTGTACGACCCATATATCCATCTCTAAACAACTTAACTTCTGGTATAAATATGAGTTATTTATTGGAAGGAGGTGAAATGGACCATTGAGAGAAAGGATATGCTAGAGTAATTTTCAGAGGATTAGCTACGAGTAGCATGCTTGTTGTCTTTTGGCAACTTACGAGCATATCCTATAGCTTGAAATGTGTTGTAAACTTGGAAATTGCTCTTACAATTTTAGTTTTTTTAACAAAACTGAAATATTTGATTCTATACCTCCCCTCACGGAAGTGTGGTAGCTCCCCTTTAAATCGATGCTCAACAAGTGATGGTAAAGGTGTTATAGAAAAACAACAATTAAAACATAAAATTTGTTCCATGTAGTTATGGTAATAGACTCCTATCTGTTTAGTGCATAAATACAAACGTGTAAAAGCATAGGCATGAAGCATTTGTTGCTAGTCATAGTAATAGACTCCTATCTGTTTAGTGCATAAATACAAACGTGTAAAAGCATAGGCATGAAGCATTTGTTGCTACATTCTGCAGTTAAAATAATAATGGGTTAACATTTATTCGTCAATACGATATCCTAGATTTTGTAATGTGGCTATTGTTAATTCAAGACAATATGCTTTGTGGAATAAGGGATGATTTCATTTCTCCAAATATTGACATTAAAAACATTGTCATAAATGATGATATTACTTTTGGGAATATAGTTTTACAATCATTAGGAGTCTATAGGGTAAGAATATTCGTGAATTTGAGGGCTAAAGTATGGAAATGTGATGACTAAATTATGGAAAAATATAAAATATTTTATATCTAATTTGTTTTTAAAGTTTATGGATTTTTAGTGAGTTTCATTTTTAGCTATATCTTGGTTGTTAAAACTTTGGTCTCATTTTTAAGGTAAATAAATTGTCTCAATTGGGTATTAGTTCAGATAGTTAAGAAGAAGAGTGTTATCCTCTCCATTCAAGTCAATTTTCATAAGTGATGTATTGAGCTTTAAATGAGTATATTGTTGTATTGGTCATTATCTCTAAAAAATCTAATTTACTTTGGATACCATCCTCGAAATGAAGAAAAATATCTTGTGGATTTCCTTAAGATATGTATTTCACAAAAAAAAAGGTAAAAAGATTGCACTAAAATAAACAAATAATCTTGTAGTGCATAGAAAATAGAGAGTTTCTTACTCTAAAAGACCTTGGTGCCTATGTACATACCAACCAAAGCCACATGGTACCATAAAATAATTTATAAGGCTAAAAGCACCACTAGAAGATGAGGGAAGACATCAACACGAAACCCTTCCTTGCATGTGAATGGAAAAGTATCAAACATGAGGATCCAATAATTGTAGACAAATATAGTGTATATAGAAAGGGATTATTATTATTATTTTTCTTATATTTTTAAAAATTAGATGAGCTAATAATAATATGTAACAAAAAGTTAAAATTTTTGGGCCTAAAGTTTAGAAATTAGTTTAATTATCACCCACTTAATATTTTAATATTGAAACTTATATTTATTAGCAAAATTTTATTCATCCTACCAAACTATTTTAGTCTTTAAATCTTAGTGACAAGTTTATATGATTAAATCAATATAGATCCATCTTAACTTTACATCTATTAATTACTAAGAGAAATCTACCAAACACTACAAAACAATATAAATACAAGATGAAACAAACAAATGAGATAAACATTACAATCTCTTCAATATTAAATTGTATAATACACCTAACTTCCCTTAATACAACAATTTATAGTTTTTCATTAATTATCCTCTATCTAGCTAATATTAGTGAGCAACACACCCTTGCATACTAACAAAAGTACTTAACCATTAAGGTTACCACGTGTTGTAAACCATTAAGATGACCACGTGTTGTAAAAGCACTTGTGACATGATCAACTTTGCTACATGGCAATATTTAAATGTATTGTATATGATTAGTCCATTGTATGCGAATTGCATGAAGACTCCCTCGGAAAAGGTAGTTTTGAATGCATTTGTGAGAACTTATTAAAAATCAAAATATTAAATAATAACACTAACAAATTAAATATTAAAAATATTAAATAATAACACATCACATTGTTTAATGATTTTTCCCATGGAAAATAAAACACTTCAAATCATATATATAAAGAGAGACGTTTCCATTACCCTTTGCGAGTTGCTAGTGGTTATACATATACAACTTTCAATTGGTGTTCTCAAAATCAGTGAAATATCCATTATTTGTTACACATTTAATACCTCCGATATCAAGTACCTATTACACATTTAATACTTCCCATTAGCAATCTCATTTTCTCACTCACTAGTGTTAAATTTTTTTTTTATCTATGTACTTAGTTTTTAAGGAGGAAAGTACTAAGCAATGTTGAAAATTTGAAGATGATTGTATAGTTAAGGAGAGGAAACCATCAACATTGACTTAGAATAAAGATGTTAATCCATAAATTTTGCAGGCTAGAAAACTACATACCTATCATTTTTTTCTTATATGTATAGTTCGGTTTCCTATCTAATAGATAGATCCATTTATTTCAAAGGAATAATTGAGTTTCCTATCTAATAAACAGATCCATGATTCACTAGGGACACCACATGAAGGAATACAATCAATAAAGTTGGCAAAAAGGTTGTGGTGGTAATGAAAATTGACCTCTGAAATGCCTATGAGAGAGTAAAATGGTTGTTTTAAAGATTGGTTCTTTTGCAAACAAGGTTGAATCTTCAAACTGTAAACTAGAGTATGGGGTGATTAGAATTGATCAATTTTGTTGTTCTAATAAATGGTTCTCCATCAGGATTTTTAAAGGCTTGAAGGGGTCTTAGATAGGGATTCCTCTTATCACCATTCTTGTTTTTATTAATTGTAGAGGGACTAAGCAAGTTGAGAGTAGAATCTAAAAGAGAAGGTCTTATCAAAAGAATAAATATAGAAAGGTATATTGTTGTGTCGTGGATGATATTTTTCTTTTTGAGAGAGGTTCTTTAAGGGAAATGAATTATTTCAAAATTGTTCTAGATACTCACTGCAAAGAAATGGGGATGGAGATCAATATAAACAAATCATGCATATTTTTTAGGGGCTTAAGTGAAGATATGAAAAGAATTGTAGTTCAGTTATTTCCTATGAAAATTGAATCCTGTGATAAAGGGGTTAAGTATTTGGGCTCTCACATGAATCCTGATGATTGCAAATCTGCATATTGGCACTACCTATATAAAAAAATTGAAGAGAAAACCACATGTTGGTGTTATAGGTGGTTATGTCAGGGAGGTAGGTTAGTTCCTGTAAAGTTAGTTTTAGAAAGCATTCCTATCCATTGGTTATCTATTGCTCACATTCTAAAAGAAACCTTGAATATGGTAAGGAAAAAGTTTTTCGGATTCCTTTGGACTGGAAAAAGAGAAGTCGGAGGTATACCCCTAGTTAAATGGTCAAGATTAGCCAAACCAAAGGAGGCAAGTGGGAGGGATCTAAAGAATATATATGTCATTAGCTAGGCTCTAGAGGCAAAAAGTCTATGGAGATTTCTCTTCAATAAAGGGATTGTGGGGAAAGGTGATGAAGAAAAAGTATTTAGAGAATAGAGATTTAGAGGATTGGATCAAATAAGAGAGAAAGTCCTTAAAAGGAGCTTCAAATGTATGGATAGGCCTAGTTAAAGCTTTTGGTATTTTGGGTAATTGGATTGCTTGGAAAATTGGACGAGAAAGTAAGTTGAAACTAGCAAGGACCCTTGGATTGGATGTAGTGGAAATTATAAGATGTCAATTCCCCTCCTTGAAACCTTCATTGCAAAGGAATCACAAGGTTAGCAGATGCGTCGGGTGTTATGGAATAGGGAGGTTGGATGCAATAATGGAAATCAACAAAAGACTTGGAATTGCATGATGAGTAGGTTATAGAGTGGACACGATATGAAGCCATGTTAAAGAATTATGCCATCTATCTTAAGAACACGATGATGAATTAAAGTGATCCATAAATAAAGCTAAAGTGCTTATTGCAAAATTAGGTTATGAAGCTAAAATTGAAGAAGAAATGAGAGGGAAAAATATATGGTGGTGGAGAGTTGTATGAAAGTTAGAAAGCCCCCTAAAAACTATAATCTTTCTCTAGTTAACTTTGGTAAATAGGATCTTAACATAGAACAATGGCTAAAAAAGGAACTGGACAAAGCTTAGATGGGTATCCTATGTAAGGAAGATAGTGACACTATGAATCACCTCCTTGTAAATTGTTCATTTACCAAAGTTGTTTGAGAGAAGGTGTTACAAAACCTATACCTCAAAAATATACGAAATAAACCTTCATTACTATAATGCTTTGAATACTAGATAACACATAGATGTATTAAACCTCAAAGAGCATTACCATGTTATGTTTTATGGGGAATGTGGTTAGCCAAAAACATGATGATCTTTCAAGGAAAGGACTAACATATTGGCTAGATATCTCATCTAATAAGGATTGCATATGGTGAAGGATGGAAGCCTCCAAACACAAAGGTCCTAGCAGATTACAAGAACCTTGCATTGACTACTCAAGCATTGGGGTTTTTTTTATGGTGTTTGTCAAGGGATTCCAAATTTGTGTGGTGTAGGTGCTATCATCTTTCTAAATAATTTACACTATTTTATTTTGAAGTAGGACAAGGAACAAACACATCCCAAAGTTCTCTACTCTTTGGATTTTGTTGAAAATACATAGAGAAAAGAGTGTAAGCACAACGCAGATTCAGGAACTCACAATTATTGATAGATTGGAAAATGGGGAAAATCAAATTATCAATATGAATATGATTTTAAGTTCAATAATGGAACTATGGAACTTGCTTGGAGAAAAAAACCGTATTTGAAAAAGTCTATTTTTCACATATTTACAAAGAATTGAATTAGAAAAAAAAACAGATAAACTCTCACAATAAGCTCCAATTTTACAAGAAGGGCAAGAAGAATCCAAGGATGATATCCCTTTAGATGGAATCCAAAAGTCTTTTTTTGATGACCTGTTTCTTTTGATTAGATAGACTGTCCTTTATTTTGAGTAAAATTCAGTCTATGTTTTAAAGTATGTTTCAAATTTTTAAAATTTTTATATAGTTTTTATAAAATTTTGGTGATGGTTAAGGTAAAATAATTTTATTTTATGAAATTTAGGAGAATAGTTTTTAGAAAAAAATAAAAATGGAAAATAAAAAACCACAAAAAATTGGGGTTGGCTAAATGTTATATCTTTTGGGTTTTTTGGCCGGAATAGATGTAAATCTAGACAAAATTGCTATTTTCTGTTGTTTAAATTGCATTTCTGAATGCATATATGGATTCAGCCTGCTGAAAAACCATTGAGGCATTTGGATTATACAAACTTAGCCACTCAAATCTGCAAATCCAACTATTCCTCACAAAATTTCGGACAAACTCAAACTAAAAAAGTCACCTGAAAACTTCCAAAAAATAGAACATTTAGACTACTAGACTATTTAGACTACTAAGACTACTAGACTACTGCTTAAAAAAATTTGCCCATTGAATAAATTTATCCATTAAAATTATCTAATTTCATAAATAAAAAAATTTGCCCATTGAATAAATTTATCCATTAAAATTATCTAATTTCATAAACAGATGCCCTTATTATTGATATTAATTGAGAAAAATACAGAAGACAACATTTCATAGAGTGGTAGAAACTGTTTCCTGATACATTTCGGAGTATACCCCTTAATCTGTAATTTTTCATACGTTATACTGTTGAAATTGAAGATTCGTAAACATGAACTGTGAAAATGGTTACATGGTTTGCAATAAAAGAGAGTTTCTGCAAATCTCGGCCACTTAACACGAGTTTAATCAAACTTCACACACAGATACAAACAGATAAATCCACACTGTATACTACGTACTAAGATCGACTATATTGGCACTTTCAGTTGGAGCTGACTACCAAAATTTTCAATCGGAGCTGACAAATCTCTTTCTAAGTTGAAGGGTGAATTCCACAACCTTATGAGGGTCAGGAAGGATTTTCTTGACGCTCTCTCTTTCCATACATGTATTCACCCACTTATGAAGCCGTGGGAAGTCAGTCTCCAACGGAATCTTCCAATTTCCCAGTGTTTCCCAGGCACAGAACCAAGAGGCAAATGGAATGAACGCAATGTCCATGAACCCAAACCGCTCCCCTCCAAAGTAAGGATTATTTCCGCCGGAAAGCTCCTTAAGCGCTCCTTCCAGCAATCCCAGGTATTCTAACATATCACGCTTACCCTCTTCCTGGGCGTTTCCTGTGCATCGCAGGATTCGAACAGCTGCATTGTCATAAAACTGCACAAAGTAAACCAAAGTCGGCAACCATTAATGGATCAGATGAAATGGAGAATTGATTCAAGTAATTAGAGCCTTAAAAATGAACTTCTGAATATCAATACCTTCTTGTCTATAAAGTCTGCCCAGAATCTTGCACGGGCTCGGTCATATGGATTGGCTGGCAAAAGAGGATTAGAGCTGGGCCAGACCTCGTCTATGTATTCGAGAGTGATGAGAGACTCAGAAACAGGGTTGCCATTGTGGACGAGGACGGGTACCTTCTTGTGGACAGGATTCATTTGCAGTAACAGGTCGCTCTTGGATGTGAGAATCTCTTCTTGGTATTCATATTTGACGCCTTTCTCTTCCAATCCAATCAAAACCCTCATGCCGAAGGGACTCACCCATACGCTCAGCACCTTCACCTGCTCCTCCTCCTTCCCCATCTTTCACAGTATGTAAAACTGAAACTAAATGACAGCAAGCTTATATGAATCGATGAATGTCTGTCCTGCTTTGCTTGAGTTCTTGGAGAGCCATCCAAAGCGCTATATAGTGAGTGAGGGAGGCTGGAGGGAGTTAGGAATGCCGTGTTCCAGAAGCAGCAGAATATTATTTGATCGCCGAGTCGTCGCTGGTACATAGTCGTGCGTATGTGATTACGTCACACTTCGGCTTTAACTGACGTCATAGCTCACTTGGAAACAAACAATTGAGTATAATTGCAATAGATAAAACCTGAGTTAGTATGTTTATCAAGAGAGCCCGTGCCTAAAATGGCGGACCAAAACTGCTAATGTTTAGCCGTATTTTACGGGTTGTCCAATTCCATCCCGGTCGGGACTCCGTACAATCAATTTAAAAAGTCAAAGTCAAAAAGATCAGCCGTATTTTACGGGTCAAAGTCAAAAGGTTAGCCGTATTTTACGGGGGACTCCGTACAATCACTTTTAAAAGTCAAAGTAAAAAAGGTAAGAGTTACTTAATAAATTTACAAATTCAATTTCAATTATTTTGTCGGAATTAATTAATAAGGGTACGAATTCGATTTCAATTTTGTTAAATATTTTATTATAATAAAATATAAGTTAATTAATAATTTAGATTTTATGTTGAGTATATTTTATATTTATTTAAATATAATTTTATAATTAATTAGAAATTATTATTTTTCATAAAAAAAATTATTAAATTTAAAAATATCTCAAATTAAATCTGTCTATTTATTAATTTAAAATTTGTCTCCTAAATTAATATGTTAAAAAAGAAGGCACACTGTGGTGATCTCTTTTTTGGCAAGCCGAGGCGTGTTGTAGTGTTCGAGGTTATGTTCTAGTTATTTTTGTTTCCATTCAGACCATGCGGTGATTCAGGAGCATAAGTTCCTTATCTAGTTCTTATTTATTTCATCTACTTTTCAATATGAGTAATTTACCACATATATCAAAACCTTTCAAAGCCTTTCAAAGGGAGGCCTAATAAAGTAACCTTAAATAATTTTTATGAACATCTAGAATCATTAAAAAATGGAGACAAGAGAGAGAATCCAAACTTAATATTGGGTTAGAAGCAATACTCAATAATAAGTTTAGATTCTTAGAACATAATATTCAAACATAGATAGAAAATAGAATATTAGGGTTGAAGACTCGGTGCAAAAAATTGAGGTTAGATTACAAGAAATGGAAAAACAAATCCAAGAAAAGAAACAATCAACCCAAGAATGAGAGGTCGAAAAAAATCATAATCTTAGGGACAAGATTAAAGAGTTAGAAGAAAACCTAATCAACAATTTGGCCCTAAATAGTTTAGAAAGTAAATTGGATATAAAACCCATCAAAAAGGAAAAGAATACGCTCATATAATTAGACCATGAGTATAACAAAAGAGACTTGAGCCTCATAATTTTTGGTATAAAAGAGAATAAAGATGAGGACACGCTAACAATCTTCAAGGAAGAGATAAAAAATAAATCACAAATTGAAACAAATTGTCTCATAGAAGCTAAGAGGTATTGGTCCAGGTGGATATAGGTGGCCACCCACCTTTTCCAACTGGCTCAAA
Organism: Picea abies; assembly: GCA_900067695.1. Classification (NCBI taxonomy): domain Eukaryota; kingdom Viridiplantae; phylum Streptophyta; class Pinopsida; order Pinales; family Pinaceae; genus Picea; species Picea abies. The sequence continues at coordinate 10,429 of CBVK0103874521.1, forward strand.
ACAATTTTCTGGCAATTATGACAATTTATTAATTTTAGCAGTTTTTAACTTTTGGGGCCAGTTTGAGGGCCTAAATGACATTTGTTCATGATAGGGAACCTCAATTATAGTTGATGGCTTTGATTGATCCCCCTAAATGAATCTCCTCGTCAATACCTTTCCAACGAGCTATCATGCGCCCTAAACAAAGATCGTATGCAAAAGTTACGACCCCGAGAAGTTAATGTACTAACTTACCTCAACGGGGCCCACATGACTTTTGGCGCTTCATCTCCTAGGGTTAGGTTTTTGGATGTATAGGGTTTTGGCATTCATCTTTATTGTAAAAATGCCTTCAGAGCCTCATTGTAATCATCTTCTTGCGAATGAGCATAGCCGTCACATCTCTTCTTAGAGATAAGTTGCCACCATTCTAACAAGCTTGTTTTCAGTATGCATTTTACAGTTTTCAACATATTTTTTAGTTAATAGAAATCAAGTTTTATTGTATCTTTTTTATTTTTCACCGTGTCTCTATGTTAACATTATAAATCTGTGATTTCATTTCATTCCTCTCATAAATCCGGATCAGTGGTATCAGAGTGGTCTACTCCTTGTCGTTTTTTTTAATGCATGTCCCCAACACGGTCAGGGTATAGAGAGTTGGGTCTCGAGGTTGTTTCTCTTGAGGAAAACTTCTCTCACACGCTCGATAAACCACCCATGGTGGGTGAAAAGAAAGACGACGAGACAAGAAATCCTTTCAAAATGTTGCTTGAGGAAGCCCTTGAGCGACAGAGGAATGAGATGATAAACAACTTCACACAAATCCTTCGATGGTTGTCGACAAGTGATGCATCCACCTCAAGCGGAAGCGCCACCCCCTTCAAGGTACAGATCAATTTTGATATTCCTATATTTGAAGGTCAAATAGATGCGGATGTCGTAGATAAATGGTTAAACCTTCTATAATGGTATTTTTCCGTCGACAACTTTTTCGATAGAGAAAAGATTATATTTTCGCTCCTCAAGGCCGTCCCCCATGTCAAAGATTGGTGGGAGACTTTCTGTGAGAAAAATGAAACAGAAGGATCCACATTATTTGTAGTTGCACCCACTTGAGATTTCTAATTCAGGGATGCTATTAAGGAACAATAATACCCTGTTGGAAGTTATGACGACTAATATACAGGGTGGACCACATTGCAATAGGAAAGAGACCAAATAGTCCCAGAGCTCACCAATGTCTTCCATACCTTGTGCACCAAGATGGGTATTAAAGATTCTGAGCGACATCTGGTGCTCAAGTACCGCAACGGTTTGCATAGATACATCCAGACAAAAATGGAGTTTTTGGACATCTCGTCATTGGGCGCAACCTATCGATATGTTGTCATTGGGCACAAACAAAAGACAGTAGTTTGGGTCTAGGAACCCCTCACAGCAGAACCAGGGCAAGGGCATCCCTAACCCACATAACAAAGGACAGAGCAAATATGGACAACCTCATGACAACCAGTCCAAGCCGTAAGCAAAGAAGGACAATGGGAAGACGAAGAAAGATACCGTGAAGTGGTGCGACTTCCATAAGAGCCCCTGACATAACACTGCTGATTGTCACTCAAAGTAGTCATTAGTAGTTGAAGTAAAAGCCTCTGAATCAAATGCGGGTTATGACTCTGAGTCTGAACCAAATAAGGGGAGATAGATCATTGATGTGGAACCCAGTGCCACCATTGCTACCACCAAGATCCATCCTAGTGAACCTGATGAGCCAGAGGAAGGTGAACACCTCTTTCATTCACAGATGTGAGTAAAAGGCACTCCGATGCATTTCATCGTTGATAGAGATAGCCAGAAGAACCTCATCTCAACATAGGTCATTAAGCGACTAGACCTGTCGAAAATGGCGCACCCGCAACCATACACCATCGGATGGCTCCGTCAAGGAAGCAATTTTCGTGTCATCCTACAATGCTGCTTGTCGTATGGCATCAAGCCATTCAAAGATGAGGTATTGTGTAATGTTTCTCCCCTTGAAGTTTGTGATGTCCTTTTGGGCCAACCTTATTTATGGAAATGTCATGTTGTATATGAGTCTAGGAATCACAGTGCTATTATTACTTTGAACAAGAAATTGTATAGGATACCCAAGGTAGTCCCACCTAGTGCTATTTCCTTGATCTCTTCCAAGTAATGCAAGAAGGTCATTTCTCAGACCGGGAAGTTTGTCTTCTTTGTGATACACTCTCAGAGTGAGAGAAATGTTGCAGTCAAATCCATGGCCTCTGCGGTCAACCTCTCCACGCAAAAAAAGAAAGTTGATAAGGTCATGGAAGAATACAAATATATCTTCTCATCACCTACTAGGCTACCTCTGCACTATCAGGTCAAGCATCCCATCGATCTGACCCCCGACGCACCGCTACCCAATGGGCCAGTCTATCGTCTCTCTCTGCTAGAAAATGAGGAGATCAAGTGTCAGATCTAAGAACTGTTCCACAAAGGGGCACATCTGAACTAGCTCATCACCTTGTGGAAGCCCAATCGTGTTGGTGCAGAAGAAAGACAAGACTTGGCGACTCTACATTGATTAACGGGCCATATTGTCATCCTAATACACACTTGCAAACGTGAGCTAAGTCTAGCTCACTTAGTGTGATGTCGCAGATAAATGGTTAAACCTTCTAGAAGGGTATTTTTCTGTCCACAACTTTTTCGATAGAGAAAAGATTATATTTGCACTCGTCAAGGTCATCCCCCATGTCAAAGATTGGTGGGAGACTTTCTGTGAGAAAAATGAAACAGAAGGATCCAAATTATTTGCAGTTTCACCCACTTGGGATTCCTTTAGGGATTCTATTAAGGAACAATACTACCCTATTCGAAGTTATGACGACTTGTATACACAATGGACCACACTACGACAGGAAAGAGACCAAACAGTGCTAGAGTTCACCAATGTCTTCCATACCTTGCACACCAATCTAGGTATCAAATATTCTAAGAAACATTTGGTGCTCAAGTACCGCGACGGTCTGCATAGATACATCCAGACATAAATGGAGTTTTTGGACATCTCATTCTTGAGTGTGGCCTATCGATATGCCATCAAAATCGAGCATAAGCTTAAATAGCAAACACAACAATTTGGGTCTAGGAACCCATCACAACAGAAGCAGGGCAAAGATGGGAAACCTCATAAAAACCAATCTAAGCACCAAGCAAACAAGGACAATGGGAAGACGAAGAAAGATACTGGGAAGTGGTAAGACTTCCATAAGCGCCCTTGACATAACACTGTTGATTGTCACTCAAAGTGGTGATTAGTGGCCGAAGTAAAATCCTATGAATCAGATGCAGGTTTTGACTCTGAGTTAGAACTAGAGAAGGGGATATAGGTCATCGATGCAGAACCCAGTGCCACCATTGCTACCACCAAGATCCAGCCTGGTGAACTTGATGAGCCAGAGGAAGGTGATCACCTATTTCATTCACAGATGTGGGTGAAAGGCACTCCGAGGAAGGTGATCACCTATTTCATTCACAGATGTGGGTGAAAGGCACTCCGCTACACTTCATCATTGATAGCGGTAGCCAGTAGAACCTCATCTCAACAGAGGTCATCAAGTGGCTAGCCCTACTGACAACACTGCACCTGTAGTCCTACACAATCGGATGGCTCCGTCAAGGAAGCGATATTCGCATCAACCAATTGTGTCGTCTATCATACAACATCAAGCCATTCAAAGATGAGGTATTGCGTGATGTTGCTCCCCTTAAAGTTTGTGATGTTCTTTTGGGCTAGTCTTATTTATAGAAACATCATGTTGTATATGAGTCTAGGCCTTGCAGTGTTATTATTACTT
>CBVK0103874543.1:0-33070 GCA_900067695.1 Picea abies
GCCTCCCTCAACATACCTGATCTGAGTAATCTCACAAATGACCCTATATTTCATGACCCCACATGGCCCACAATGCCTACCAACCTACCTTTAGACATTCCCAATTTTGAAGGAAAGGTGGGAGAGGACCGCCAACCATATCATGACCTTCCACTTATGGCGCTCTTCAAATGACATCATGGACGACTCTATCCACTTAAGGTCATTTCAGCGCACACTCACAGGTCCATCAACCAAATGGTATGTAGACGAAAAACCAGGGTCCCATGTGACTTTTGAATCATTGGCCAAAACATTTTTGAACTTCTTTCAACTACCATTTCATCATGACAATGGTCTAGAACTACTCTCTGAGTGTAAACAATCCTCAACCACACATATTGTTAACCACATTCATGAATGGCATTGGTGGCATAGTTTATGCAAAGAAGAAACCACCAAAGCACAATGCCTCGATTGGTTTCTCAGATCACTCATCTCTATCCTTGCCAAATATGTGGCATCCACCTTCCCCCAAACTGAAGAGGAAGCCATTAGCAAGTCTCAACAATATGACCTCATTTATGCCTAGTCAGGTTACTTATACATAGTAATCTCTGATGCATCGAGACCTGTAGCATTTGGCCAAGACAAATCTGGAATGTCTCATGTGATGGATGGATTGATTGGTACCACAACACACCACAATCCATATATCCAACCACCACCTCTGTATGATACACCCCAATATCCACTGATATATGGAGGGACATCTTCCTACCCTCCTCCCCTTTACCAGTAGCCATATCTTGTGGTGTCTCCTCCACCCATGATTGTACCCCCACTGACACCCATCGTGCACCTAGCTTTTCTACCAAGTTTAGGTGCCCCTTCCACCTCAACTTATAACCTAGGCACTAGTGAAAGTGTTATGCCTTCCTATGCACCCTATAGATCGTTGCCACAACATAATCCATATTATCCATTTCCTGGTCCTCCATAGCCGGTTTCTCCTCCACAAGGACAATCACACGTTGGTGTTAAATTTGTTCAACCCTCTCCTATTCAATAGTTTCAGGATTTTGAACAGTTGAATGTGAAAAATCTAGCCCATTAGTCGAATAATTCTAGAAAGAAAGGGAAAAAATGAAACAATAATAACTCAGGACTAGGGGGACATAACCCCCAACAAAACCAACCTATTGGGGGCAACCAAAATCAGGGTAACCAGAACCCCCAAGGGGGAAATAAAAACAAACCCCAAGGGAGGAACAACAACAACAACCTCCGGGCGAACTTCCCTTAGACTCTTTGTGGTGAGCATGGCCATTACACTCACTATTTCCCCCAAATTTTTGACTTCAAATAGATGAAAGACTCCATTAACGTGCCACATCCTCTAGCACCACTTGCCCCTCAACAAGCCCCATAATAGTATTTGCAACAACCCACCCCGGTTGTGTTGCAAAAACCTATTTCAAACCAAGGTGTAATGAATACCCAGTAGGATATGCATCCTTCCCCACCACAAATGGGACAGTATCAAATCCCTAGAAATCCATTGGATCGCAATAACCACCTTAGTAGCGAAGAATAAATTCTCCTACAAATGCTTATTCGTCAATATAGTGCACCCCCTGAAGCTACTCCCACCACTTCAGAAGTAGCTCCAGCTACAGCTGGACAACCCTTGATGATTCCATGACCTAACATTGAACCCCCCATTCACATTCCTTGCATCCCATTATGACAGAATGCTAACAATCATCAGGCTAAGGAAACACAGAATTACAGTCATGTCGATGACTTGGCACAGTCCCCTACAGCCATGTCAGTATTAGAGGTCCTCCAAACCTGTCCCACTCAATGGAAATCCTTTATTTCTTCCTTGGGGGTAGTCGGCCTTGCTGATACTAAACTCATCACATTTGATCTAGATTGTGGGGAACCTCGTCTCCCTGCTTTGGTAGCTTTCCAGATATCAATCAAGATTCAAAACATCACAATTCATCGATGTATCATTGATGAAGGTGCATCTAGATACATTATGTCCAAAAATGTATGGCAAAAACTTGGCTTCCCTGAGCTAATACCATCCGCCATCACTTGAGAGCTTAGGATGGAAGACCATCCTCTCCTAAAGGGATCTTTCAAAATATCCTCATTGAACTCGGGGGAAAAACCATCCTTCTAAAAATTGAGGTTATCGACGCCCCACTAGATTACAATATATTGTTCAGATGTAGCTACATCTATGCTATGAAGTTAGTGGCCTCTTTTGTGTTACGAACAATGATGTTCCCCCAAAATGGGAAAATCATCACCATCGACCAAGTTTCACATTATGAGCTTAATCACTCCTCCAATATCGATAAAATCCTACCTCTTGTCCTCACTAGTTTTGACACATACCCACTCATGGATATGGGCCCAGGAATTTTCAAAGACCCATCATTGTTGGGGACATACCATGGAGCACCACCACTCATATACCCCTTGGCATAAGTGTGTGTGATATATTCTGATGGAACCAAAACTGGAGATACCATTCCTCCCACAGAAGCTTCTCCACCCCTCAGCATCCCACCACAGAGGCTTCTCCACGCCTCGATGTCCCACTAGTTGAAGAAATTCTATCTCAGGCCTTACGTGAGAACCTTACGACACCACCTATCTCCAATTTCACCCTTCTCCAAGGGAAAATCCTAGTTTGGGAGACAATCCCCCAAGACATCACTCAAATCCCTTTCTTTTACCCCCCACTGGGTGTACAAGATTTTTAGGTAGTTGCAATGCTTACCCTTCCAACATGATTCTCACTATTCTGGTATGGTATCTACACCCACCTGTGATGGTTCCTCAACCATCCCTCCCTCCCCAATCTGAGGGAATACCGATGCACATTCCAGTACTAACTCCAACCGCACCACCCTCACCCCCATTTTCCAGTACCTCTGCTACAGCTCGGGGCAGACGAAATAAGAAAGATCCCACCATTCCACTTCCCCCCAGAGTTCAACCTTCTTGTGCATTCTACGAGAGAGAGGGACATCCCACTAATCGATTTCCCTCTCTCCTCAAGTTACGCAATTTGATCCAACTCACTCGAGCAACCACATCGCTCATTCCTTCACCAAGAACACCTAGTACTACCACAATGTCCCCTACTACAGGAAGTAAAGGGATGCGAATAAAATTCACATGTGCCATATGTTCAGAGTATGGCCACTACACTCATCATTTCCCCGCTCTACCTCATTTTTGACAGACGCTAATGGAAGTACAAAAAATCTTTCAGCAAGACCCCTCTCCACCCATGTCATCGGGGACCCATGTCATTGACATACATTATATCTCAACCTCAGTCAATGAAGGAATGAGGTGCCCTTGCTCTCTTTGTGAATCACTTGATCATTTAACATACCAATGTCCTTCGATCATTGAATATAGGCATCGTCAAATGACCCTTATTCAAAATCCTCCAACCACCCCACTTCTGATGATGCAAGTGATTCCCCCTATTTCTTCTCCATATATTGTTCACATCACCTCCCATGAACCTGAGTCACTTCCCATCCCTCCATGGTTCATGGATATCTTGTCTTAGTATTTTCCCCTAAATCCTCCCAATTTTCCAGTTCATTTCCCCAAGGAAATCTTACCCCCGAACAAAGTTTACAACCCATTGTGTATAAACATTTGGTTTATGTCAAGCACGCCATCGCACCATAGTTGCGATAACCCCTCTATGTATTCACCACCTGAAGATAATCACGCGGTGACAGTCACCAGCGTTACTTCCCTAGATCCCCTATATTCTCACATTTTCCACTGCAACAAAGATATCTTGGAGGAACTAACTACCCCGGACTGCCCATGGAATGAGCTTCATCACATAGCTCTTTTTCTCTCACAGGAAGCCTTTGACCTTCCTAGTCAAGCCTCCATATGTGTAGTCGAGACCAAGGATTTCATTTTCTCAGGGAATATAGATTGGTTCAATAAACCTATCCCTGCCCTCGATGATTTTGAAGAAGGAAACATGGCCAACATTTCCCCCACTGTGAAAATCGACATTTCCATCAAACCAAGAATCGTAGAAGAAATCACGATTGGTGCAACATACTCTCCTGAAGAAATTACAAATTACAAAGCTATCTTTCATGAATACTGGTATAATTTTTTCCTGGTCATATACAGAGATGCCCAACCTTGATCCTTCTATCATCGAACATCTCATCGACACATGGCTAGACGTTACCCCAGTCTGTCAAAAGCAATTCCCACTACACCCATCCAAATCTGCAACTATCAAAGCTGAGATTGACAAGTTATGCACCACAGGGTTCATTTACCCCATCGCATATACCTCATGGGTTTCTAACCCTCTCCCTATTAAAAAAAAACAGGGCACTATTCGCATTTGCACCAACTTTCAGGATCTCAATCATGCTTGTCCCAAAGACAACTTCCCAACCCCTTTTATCGAACAAATTATCGATGATTGTACCAGCCAAGAGGCCTTATCCTTCATGGATGGCTTCTTCAGTTATAATCAAATCCAGATCCACCCAATAGATCAATATAAAACCTCATTTACTACCCCATGGGGTACTTTTTCTTATCATGTCATGCCTTTTGGGCTCAAAAACACAGGTGGGACTTTCCAATGGGCCATGACTTATGTTTCCCATGATCTCGCTTGCATCATCCTCGCTTACTTGGATGACCTCACTGCTCGGTCTGAGAAATGAACTCAATATTTAGATGACCTCTGCGTTGTCTTTCAATGATGTCGCCAATATAATATTTTCTTGAACCCCCTCAAGTGTGTATTTTGCGTCACTATTGGATGCCTACTTGGGTTCATTGTCTCCCAACACGACATCACAATGGACCCCCTCAAATTCCACACCATCACAAAAATTACACCACCTCAAAATTTGTGCCAACTGTAGAGTCTACAAGGAAAATCCTACTTTTTACGATGCTTTGTCCCAGATTACGCCACTTGCACACACGGTTTCCTTCTCTTACTGCGTCATGATATCCCATTTCGATGGTATGAACATTCCCAAACCGCTTTTGATGATTTAAAAGAGGCACTATCCAATGCCCCTTTGATTAGTCCTCCCCACAGTCTACAACCCACAGTGTCTAGACATTTGGTTTATGTCAAGCATGCCATAACACCATAGTTACGATACCCCCTCTACCTCTTCACCCCCTGAAGATAATCACACAGTGATAGTCACCAAGGTTACTCCCCCGGATCCCCTATATTCTCGATTTTTTCACTACGATGAAGATATCCTAGAGGAGATAACTACACCTGATTTCCCATGGAGTGCACTCCACCACTGAGCGCTCTTTCTCTCACATGAATCCTTTGACCCTCTTAGCCAAGGCTCCATATGTGAAATCGAAACAAAATATTTCATCCCGTCAAGGCATATAGATTGGTTCAACAACCCTATCCTTGCCCCCGATGCTTTTGAAGAAGGCAACATGGCCAAAATTTCGCCCATTGTCAAAATTGACATTTCCATCAAACCAGGAATCATAGAGGAAATCACCATTGGTGCCGCATGCTCCCCTGAAGAACTCACCACTTACAAAGTGATCTTTCAAGAATACCGGGATAACTTTTCCTGGTCATACATGGAGATGCCCGAGATCAATCCCTCTATAGTTGAACATCACATCGACACATGGCCAGATATCACCCCTGCACATCAAAGGAAACACCCATTACACCCATCAAAATTAGTGGCTATCAAAGCCGAAATTGACAAATTACATGCTGCAGGGTTCATATACCCCATCGCATACACGTCATCGGTTTCCAACCCCATCCTTATCAACAAAAAACAGGGCACTATTCGCATCTCCACTGACTTTCATGATCTCAATCATGCTTGTCCCAAAGACAAATTCCCAATGCCTTTCATCGACCAAATTATCAATGATTGTGTCGACCACGAGGCCTTATCCTTCATGGATGGGTTCTTTGGCTACAATCAAATCTGGATTCATCTAGCAGATCAGTATAAGATCGTATTCACTACCCCATGGGGTAATTTTGCATATTGTTTCATTCATTTTGGACTCAAGAACGTCGGTGTGACGTTCCAACAGGCCATGACTTATGTTTTCCATGATCTCACTCACATCATCCTCACTTACTTGGATGACCTAACAGCTCTATCCAAGAAACGCACTCAACATCTAGACAATTTATGGGTCATCTTTCAACGATGTCGACAGTACAATATCTTCTTGAACCCCTTCAAGTGTGTATTTTGCATCATTGTTGGATGCCTCCTTGGGTTCATTGTTTCCCAGCAAGGCATCATAGTGGACCCCCTCAAGGTCCAAGCCATCACAGAAATTCCACCACCTCATAATTTGCACCAACTGCAGAGCCTACAAGGCAAAGCCAACTTTTTACGATGCTTTGTCCCAGATTACTCCACTCATGCACACAATTTCCTTCACCTACTACATCATGATATCCCATTTCTCTTAGATGAACATGCCCAAACCACTTTTGATGATTTAAAAGCGGCACTCTCCAATGTCCCTTTAATTAGTCCACCTGACTACGACTGTGACTACATCCTATACTTATCGACCTCATCCATCTCAGTAGAAGGAGTTCTTGTCCAACTAGGGGATGATGGCCATGAGCACGTTATTTACTAAATTAGTAAAAACCTTTCAGGACCACCCCTGAAATACAACCATGAAGAAAAAATCCCCCTCGTAGTTGTCCTCGCAGTCAAACAATTGTGTCATTATATCTTTCTTTGCACTACCAAAGTCATGGTAGATTCCAACCCCATGTAGTACTTTCTTAGTCGACGACAAATTAATGGCAAATTTTCCCGATGGGTCATCATTCTTCAGGAATATGACCTAGAGTTCTCAACTCCCAAAAGCAAGAAAGCACTTGTTCTTTCCTAATTCATCATGATGTTTCCCTCAGACACTAAAGATTCATTCATCAATATGGATTTTCCTGACGAACACCTCTTCTACATCCCCTCAGACAACCCTTGGTATGGCGATCTCCCCATCTACCTTCAAACACAGAAGTTTGGGTCTCATCTCTCTAGAGATGATCATCAGTGCATTCACCATTAGGCCCCTTTGTATCTTCTCATCGAAGACATTTTTTACCACCATGGGGTCGACACCATACTCCACCAATGTTTGACCATCGACGAAGAAGACAGAGTCTTGAATGATTTCCATAGCGGCACTTGCGATGACCACCTCTCAGGTATTTCCACCACCCAGAAAATCATCTATGCCGACTAATTTTAGCCCACATTATTCCATGACTATATCCATGCCGTCAAGTAGTGTGACAAATGCTATCTTTATGCATACAAATCTCAAGCACCACCTACTCTTCTACATCCAATAACCACCATTGGCCCCTTTTAGAAATGGGGCATAGAATTTATGACTTGCAACCCTCCATCCACTAATGGACACAAGTACATCATCATCGAAATTGATTACTTTATGAAATGGGCTGAAGCCATGCCTACCTTCAACAATAACGCTGACACAACAACTCTTTTTTTCTTCAACCATGTCATTACCCATTTTGGAGTTCCATTACAGTTAGTTTCCGATCATGGTAATCACTTTGAGAATGAGATCTTTTTCGAACTCTCCTTAAGATTAGGATTCTCCCATGAGTTCACCTCACCATATTACCCCCAGTCCAATGAACAGGTCGAGGTTGTTAACAATGTCCTCAAAACCATGTTGCAATGCACTATTAACAAACATAAGACCAATTGGCATCATATGTTGTTTTCAGCACTATGGGCTTATTGCACAACAGTCAAAACTGCCACCGCTTTTACACCATTTCATCTCATCCATGGGATTTAAACCAGTCTCCCCACTGAGTGAAAAATTCCCACATTGCGCACCACTATCAAGTTATTACTTGACATTTCTCCAATCGAGCAACGCTTGTTTCACTTAGAGTCACTGGATGAATATCGTTGGTCTTCAATACAAAACAATGAGGCATATAAAAAATGATCCAAGGCCACCTTTGATAGCCATGTCAACCTTCTTTCATTCAATGAAGGAGATCTCATCATATCCTATGATATCGCTGACGATACTCTTGGCCATGGGAAATTCGAGTCATTATGGCATGGACCCTACATTGTACAACACTGCCTCACTAAAGGTGCTTACATATTGGCCTCCCTATAAGGCTATCCTCTCAAAGAACCCATCAATGGATTCTACTTAAAGAAGTTTTATGCCTGAGCATAGTCATTCTACACTAGGATATTTCTTTTTTTGTACGCATTTGTAGAGTTTTTAGTCTTCTTTTCTTCCCTCCATGCCTTATTTCTGATCTACCATTTCTGATTTTGACAGATGTTTCCTCCATCATCCTACCACATCGTTTACACTGACGGAGCTAGCCATTGGACATAGAATCTCGCTTCGGCCGCTTGGGCCCTCTACACCCCCTCACATGAACTGCTCCATTCTAGTGGCATATGTTTGGTCTCAGCAACCAACAACCAAGAATAATATGTAGTCGTCATTGGCCTCCTTGCCGAGGCCAATCACCACCATATTTGTCACCTTATCATCTTATTAAATTCCCAACTTGTTGTCCTACAACTCAACAATGTATACCATGTCTGCGATCCTTGCCTCTTTCACAAATACCTGCAAGTTAGACTCTTATCTTGACATTTTGATTCAATTACATTTACACATATTCCACGACAATTCAATCAAATAGAATATAACATGGTTAACATCGTATTAGATTAGCATTTATCACATCAAGACACCATCACACATACATAAATCATCAAAAGTTTCTCACAACATATAGATTAGACATCATAAAAAATCATCACATGTAAACATCACAGAGATCCCAAACATGTATATCCACACACACACACACACACACACACACACACACATATATATACACACACACACACACACACACACACACATATATATATATATATATATCGATCAATGTGTCATCAGTGTTTACAAAAAGGTACAACATGTATATCGCCCGTAGGCAAGTGAACCCCCTTCACCCCTATAGGTCCAAAATAGGTGTCACACTACCCTATACAAAATTGGATCACAGGCCTATATAAATAAAACAAATATCCAAACAACACTCATGGTGCCTCGAGAGTGCCACCACCAGGTCCTCTAGCTACAAGAGGTGCCCCACCAGTCGGGGGTCCTCTAGCTCCTGGGGGCAGTCTCCCAGTCATAGTTTCTCCCGCTACAACTGCTTTGCGGATCAGGGTCTGCAACTCTCCCAGAAGGCCCACACATTTCTCCAAGACTCTCTCATCCTAGATATGGGACCACATGCCCTTGGGCACACCCTCTAGCACCACCTCCAACTAGCGGTGAAAATCCCCTAACACCGCATCACCCTCCACCAGCGGAGCATGTGATGGCCCTGCTCCCGGATCATCAAATATATGCCTCCTTCCATCTCTCACCTCATCGGTTGGCCTCACACCAGCCTCATCCCTCCGACATCGCTCTCCAACCCATGACTCTACCCATGATGGTCTCACTGGCCCCTGAGGATCTGACTCTCCAACCAACTCCGCCTCGCGGCCCCATATCTACAAAAACAAAAATAATGATAGCATCAACATCCATCCATACATAAACATATGCTATACTATCAACTGGCCCCTGAGGATCTGACTCTCCAACCAACTCCGCCTCGCGGCCCCATATCTACAAAAACAAAAATAATGATAGCATCAACATCCATCCATACATAAACATATGCTATACTATCAAAATCACAAAAAATAAAGTACATCAACATACCTCTATGGTCCCAATCTTCTCTAGGGGGTAAAACCATATATCGGTTGTGTCAAAAGTCCATCCCACCATATGGGAACTGCAGTATGATCTATGGCATGTGGTGCCACACATGCACCGAATCGAGCGTAAAATAATGGTGACCCTCCCCACCTCCATGCCGCACCAAAATCGATGCCCACTACATTAGTCATGGCTCTTGTGCATCAACTGCAGACAGTAACACTCTAGGGTGCAACATGGGCACCCTCTCCAAAAACCACGCCACCAAGATCGAACCAAAGGAAAACTCACCAGAGTCGGTGGTCTGACACTAGTTAATTTTCCCCATCATCTTGGTGTGAACCATCAAACCCCAGATGAACAAGTCTCCATCCAACACTCTCTGCATAATCCTTAGTTGACCACCACTGATCTACTGATTCACTAAGGATCTGCAGATCCTCACAATCATTGTTGTAATGCACTAATGCAGTAGCACATCCATCACCTCGATGCACACGACCGAACCTGACATAATGTTTGGCCCCAAACAATACCTCCACGCCAAGTCTACCAAGTGTACATCCCCTGGAAACTAGGGATCAACAGGTAGGGCCATCCCCCGAAAAGGGAACTCCATCAAGAAATAGGCATCCTCCCTAGCAGAGAATGTCAGCTGCTCCCCCTGCATAATGAAGAACTACAACTTAATGATCCACATAGAAATTAGATATTGCAATAGGTACTCTTGTGCCTATATCAATGGGTAGTCGAAGAACTTTAGCAATCTAAAGGCTCATCTCTCACCACCTTCTTGAGGTGCTCCTAGTCCCTCTCCCTCTAGTGGACTGGCATCCTGAACTAATCACCTATGTTCACACAAACAACACTTTATCATCCATCATCATTCATTCAAAAATACAAGTTTTTTCAAAACCCCCATCTTTTCCTCAAGTGCATGGTTGTCACCCTCCATAAGCGCGCACATATGCACGCATGTTCTTCGCACAGTTGCAAATCAATGCACAACTATTGAAGAAACAAGAGTGAATAAATCCCCATATGTCAAACCCATAGGTGCCCATTCATGCACACCTGTTCACTACACAGCTGCACACTAGTGTGTAGCTATTGAAGAAACAACTGCGCAGAATGTGCAACTGTACTTTGAATAGGTGCACATCATATGCACACCTATTTTCCCCACCCACGCACCCCCATGCGTGACTATCTTCAACACAACCATACACCATGTGCATGAGAGGGAATTATAACCACACACCTCAACGAAGGTATATTGCCCGCGCATTGGGGGGCCTACCCCTACAAAAACCCCTAGTATGGCCATTTGTACGACCCTGCCCATAAAATAGAATCTATCTACTATACAGGAGGATGAGACCACTAACCTATCTCTCGAAAATGTTGGATCAGATGGATCGATCTCCCGTAATGTCCAAATCTCCTCTAAAATCCTCTCGTCAACTCACTATGGCAACAGGTACAAATGAGGTGGCATTGTGGGTCCTACAACTATATATAGTCCTTTTTTCCAAACTTCCACACTCAGTTACATGAGCTCAAAGTCTCTATTTTCTGATCTGTCTTCAGCTACAAGATCAGGATGCCACCGCCTACATAGTCACATTCCCCGGGCCACCATCTGCACTCAGCCCCAGAGGAGAATTTTTCTCACATTATGTCTAGGTATGCATGCTCATGTTCAAAATGATCAAATAACTGTTATATGTTATTTATCTTCAGATATTGTTCACGTCGGGTATTTAGTTTTAATGTGTGTAGGTACTTGGTCATCACAAACTAGTGCATACCCTTCAGGTATATGATCAACACTAGCATGTAATCATTCCCTCTGAATATCAATTGCATCTCCCAGTCACACCCTCTGACATTTTCCTATAGGATCCTCACATCCAGCTCTGCAGTACTATCACCTCCATTGCAGTTTGGTACTATCACCGAGTAGCACTCTCCCTCACATGAGTTGTCCCATTTATAGTCCCCCTTGGTACTTTGACACTCATGTTTCTTTCACCCCCTAGGGATGAGAGTCCCAATAGTCTTACACATTTCCGAGAATCAACCACATACTCCTTCTCCTCATTTTTCTATCTTTCCCAATGGACTCCCTGGTTATCTCATCATGGTTCTACTTTGACTATGCCCTCGCAGTATCATTAACCCTCCATTTCATCCACAGTCAGTTTTCCCATCTGCAAATTTCCCTCCATTCACTTACCTTATATAGAAACCCACCAATGGGGCTCCCACCCTCCAGTATTTCTCCATGCAACTTGCACCCTCACCGGCCAAGCCATCTTGCACTGGGGCACCCATTTCTGTATCTGTACACTTATCCACAATTATTCTTTAATCATTTGGTAATTGTAAAAATCCTTTGTTTCCAACATTTATTTATATTTTTGTTGTCGTCCTTGGCGACCTTCTTTTCCTGGAAAAAGAAACCCATGTCACCCTTGGTTGGGGCATTCCTTATCTTCTACTCCTGTTGACATTGTCCATAAACCCCGAGTATCCCATAGTCCATGTACCCCTGATCTCTGAGTTTGTCCACTTTGTTACTCCTCTGGCACAATTGAACCCACATCTAGTCGTCCCCCTAACGCTAGATCTAGTTTCATGGTTGCTTCCAATCATCCTTCACATATATCCCCAATGAATGGAATTCTTGAGTCTAACTGCATCTTGATGTCATCCATGTTCCTTATTAGTTCCTGATCTTATCTAGTGAATTTCATGAAACCCTTTACTTCTTGGAGTCGCATATCCATTTCTGTCGACATCAACACAGTTTCCAGAAGGGCAGCAATATCTTGACTCTCATTACCTTTATAATGAGGATTCTTGGATGACACAAGGAGAACCATCATTGCTCTCTGCTATCGTTGACCCCCATGACATTCGACTTCAATACATTCTCATGTTATGGTGGGTCTTACTATGCGACTATTGTAGTTGTTTTATACTAGTCGAAGACCTCTGAATTTGTTAGGCCATCAATGCCTACGATTCATCAACACTTCTTACAGGCGTCCTTGCCTCTTTTCAAAGTATGTTCACCATTAGAATTGTCATCTGTCATTATCAAACTGCCCCAGAGGGAGCTACAATTATCTACATCAGCATACAACTTCAGTTACTGTCATACATTTTTCAGTTACATGACACGAGCATGGGGCATGCCCGCCTCATTTGTATACACAATTTATTTTCTCCACCTAGAGAAAGGTTTGGGTCCCACAGTTTCCCCTCTCCCTCTGATATATCTCTCTTGCAGTTCCCATCAACACTCTTCATTACAATGGTACTCTCAGTAGAAGAAACGTTGATGTATTTCGGCTATACTTATGCTCCTAGCCTCACACATCAGGGGGCATATGTTATCACTGAAATTTTGTATGCAACATTGCATGCAAATGGTTACAAGAATACACCTATTATTTCACCCGCAGCCTCAAAAATGCATTTCCAAAAGGCACAAACTAGACAACTGGTTAAAAAATTGACATGCGCTGAAACACTAAAGGAAGCGCGTGCACATGTGCAAGACAAAGAATCCATTAAAGAGCACATGCACCTAATGCATGATTGTGTATGAAGAAATATGCACACTCCTATGAACAACACATTTATGGTTTTTTTCGGCCCCTCACCCACTTCTAGACTAGCTCCCAATTCGATTTGAGCCTCAAATCCAAGATGAATCTGCATGGGGGGATGATCAAGGACCCAAGGGTGCCCTAAAGGGCCCCTTGTTCACACCAAGAACCAGTTGAATAAAGCCTTTAATTCATGCTATAAATGGAGGCCATGGGTGTACTATAAACTCAAGAATCTCATTGTATTTTTATGTTGCCTCTATTCTTCTTCAAGAAACCTCTTTTCTTCTTGGAGCATACTAGAAACATCTCATTAAACTATTCACCTCACCTCTTGAGGGAATAATCTTGGATTTCTTTTCCATTTTCTTTCTAGTTTATCATTTGTAAGAAGAGCTCTCACATAGGGGACTCAAAAGCAGGGATGATTTTAAGGATGGAAATTTATTTTAAAATGTAAAAACCTTGGCGAATTTTACTAATCATTCAGATTCCAACTATAAATGTTTGGCGATATTTTTGTAAAAACATTCAAATTTCTAGGGATTTTATATAGTTTGTATAAAATTTTGGCAATTTTTAAGGTAGAATAATTTTATCCTATAGAATTTGGGCAAATCATTTTTAGAATAGTGAGTCTTTTTTTTTGGAAAAACCATGGAAAATTAGCCCATGAGCGAAATTTAGCCCCTAAAATCATCCATGCTCAGGAGCACTCCCTCAGAGGGAGAGGGGATCCATAAGTCCTCCTTTCTCTATGGTGTTTTCCCACTAATACAATTATCCATTAGTGGCATGATTATTGGTCATTTGTTTGATTGATTTTGGTTCTAATTTCCTTATGCATTTTAGTTTTGTTTCTTTAGTTGTTTGTTTATTTCATGTGCTTGATTTATCTAACTCTTTCACTAACCTATGTCCTGTCTAGTAGGCCCAACTAGACTTGCAAGTGCCCTTCTTTTGCTCATTGAAGTGATGAAAAAGACACAACAGGGGCTATGATTCCACAAGAGAGGGGGCTTGAGGGGCTAAATGTTTATTCCTATTTTAATTACCCTTTTTGTCTAAGGGAGTGGATCAGTTACGTGAGCTTCTTGGGGAAGGCCAGGAGGTTCTTGATTCCCCATGAAAAATACTTAAACCCATCCCTAGTCTAATTGGGGGTTGGGTTTTTGGCTCATTCGCTTCTTCACTTCTTCTTTCATTCCATTATTTCCCTCACACATTCGTTCACCCACTTACACACTCATTCATTCACCCCATCCTTACCTATCACTCGTTGATCCATCCTCATCTATGTCTTGGATTAGGAAAGGGAGAAGAATTGTTGAAGAACTTCCCTGGTATTCTTGGATGTAGAGGTCGCTAGTGTAATCCAGCTATGACTTAAGGCCTGCATGTTTGAGATGCGTTGGCCTGTGGCCAGTTTTTTTCATAGCTGTAAGTCCTGAGAGTTCCAACATCGAGATTCTGGACTAGTTCTACTAGAGCCCTGGAAGGAGAAGGACTGCCCGAGGGACTGCATGGCAGAGAAGGGTGGAGGTATATTCTCTTGGGTGGTGCAGGTTGGGTAGAAGAGATTTGGGTACTTGGATTGCTTTGAGTGATGGGAAGGCCTGTGAGAGGTCGAGTGATAACTGATTTGGGAATATAATTAACACTCTGGAACCATCCTTATGGATTCATAGCCCTAGCTCAGGGGTGACACTGCTATTGAGATTTGGAGGAGTAGTGTCTATGGTTGGGTGGAACACCCTTGATCTATAGCTAGTTGGTGTCATCTTTTATAAAGATAATTGCTCTCTCTGTTGTGGTATTATTTATTTGTATATGAATGTATTTCATTGTTTATTTTATTTATCGTCTAATTGAATCTTAGAATATGCATGCTTTCTGGTTATTGTTGTGCATGCCATTAGATATTTTATTTTATGTGTCCTTATTATTTAAAGAAGGTATTGGTAAGAGAAAGAATTCCAAGGGTGGGCTTGAAGGTAGCGTACCCCGGCCTTTGGGTGGTTGGGGATGTTACATATTGGTATCAGAGCTTCTAGTTGAAACACCAAGCTAGTATGGGTTGGGTCTGTTGGTCAGAGTCTCGTGGTTGAGATTGAACTCTAACCCTGAAGTTTAAAATCTCAGGAGGAATGGCGTTGTAGAATCTACGTAGGAGTTAGAACCTCAGATATCATTTGTAAGGGTTCGAAGGATCATGACCATCCCCTTCAAATTCAGGAGCGATTTCCACTGTGGGATCAAGAGAGATCCAAGATCGTTGGATCGAAGGGAAGGTGAACAAGGGCCATCCGGAAAGCAAAGCAAAGGTCAAGTCACAACTGTCAAATTTCTTGGAGAGAGATTGACAACTAGGAGGTATTGTGGGGAACCAAGTTGCACAGGAGTTAATTCCCTAAGGCGGCCCTGCAATCCAAACCACAATTTCACTGAGGGGTTACATCTCATCATTAGAAGAATTGTTGGGGGAAAGGCAGGTTACTCCAAAATTTCCGATGCACGCCCTCGCAAATTGAAATGGAATTAAGTGATGTGACATGTTAGTGCTCGAACATTGAAACTCCAAATATCTGAAGTAGATCTATACCGTTGGTCGAAGTGGACACATGACAAGAGATCTTGCACTTCGATGGATAACCACTTCGGAAGAAATATGGATACGAAAATCTAGAACTCCCAAAGGATCGAAGCTCGGAGTACATCTAGACCATCCATCAACAAGGACACGTGGCGCCAGATCTCTCACTTCGAGGAATTGGTACTCTGGAAGGTTTTGCAGAGCAAAGCACTAGGGTAACAACAACCCGAAGTCCCAAAGTCTAGAGTTATGATGGACCATATGATAAGGGAGATATGTGTCGACAGTTTGGCCAGTTATGGAATTTAGAGTTCGGGAGAAATTTGAGTGTGCTAAGTATGGAAACTCTCGAAGCCTAAAGTTCTAAAGCCTGAAGAGTCAAAGTGGTGGGGAACGATGACGTCACCTGGAGGTGATGTGGACCCTGGATTTCCGAAGTGACATGGCTTACTGATGTCACCTGGGATGATGTGGACACATGGGATGTGTGCCACTTGTCAACGATTTTTAAACATATGGAGTATTGGGATGTTAGTTAGAACATGACATGTGTCACCCACCTGATTTGGCCACGTGTCCGCTTCTAATATTTCACCACGTGGGGACAGATTGTGCAGCCTGAAGACTAGTCACTCTAGAGGAAAAAAATGTGATAGTTTACATTGGGTCGAGAACTCCCGAAGGCTCAAAGGCCAGAGTACATATCGATCATCGATCCCAGAAGACACGCATTAAAGAATCATCGATTTCGGGTGAAACCAATGATGGGTGTTCTAAATGCACTAAAAACACTTAAAAAACATTAATTAAATTGTCAACCCTGGGTAAGTAAACTTAGAGTTGTAGAACTATATGTGCCAAGGCAGAAAGGCTAGAGGTAGTATATTTTAACTAAGGAAAGGAGCTATCTAAGGGATAATCTATTCAAGCAAAGACTATTAAGGATCAAACCTTACTAAGAAACTGAAATTATTTACCCTAAGTAACCTTTGAACAAAGGATCGAGGGATAGTCCTAAGAAAGCAATTGAAAACCCTACTTAAAGAAAACTAATTGAATCATGAAAATAAGCAAAAAACAAACTATCTACCTAATAGGCAATAAGAACAACAAACTACTCAAATTCAATAAGCAACTATCCTATGAAAGCAAAATAGACAAGCAAGCAGCTACCCTATTAAAGCAAGTGAACAAAAAATCAAACAACTAACTAACCTATCATAACTCCTACAACAAGTAAACTAATCAAAATGACTCAATAAGCAACTAATTAGGGATGATTTTAGGGGATAAATTCCACTCATGGGCTAATTTTCCATTGTTTTTCCCCAAAAAAGATTCGCTATTCTAAAAATGATTAGCCCAAATTATATAGGATAAAATTATTTTACCTTAAAAATCGCCAAAAATTTATACAAACTATATAAAATCCTTAGAAATTTGAATATTTTTACAAAATTATCGCCAAACATTTATAGTTGGCATATGAAGGATTAGTAAGATTCACCAAGGTTTCTACATTTTAAAATAAATTTCCATCCTTAAAATAATTCCTGCAACTAATCAAGCTAATAAGCAAGTGAACTCTATTCTTAAACTAAATTTCACAATAACTTCTAATTTACAAAAAGGGAATCTTAATCTATGAAATTGAAAGCATTATGACAATGAAAGTAACTAACAACTATTCTTTAATCTATGATAAGAAAACTATTCCTCAATCTATCAAAGCAACAAGACTATCTAATCTAAAAGCAAGGAAACTATCCTCTAATCTATGAAAGCAAGGAAGCTCAAACATAATGTTGATGGTTATGTGAATGTCTCCGGTGTCTTATAATATCATGATGACATTTAACAATTAACAATAATTCAAGAGGGATAAACTCGATATTGACTTCGATAGCAAAGTGAAAAGTGTGAATTAGACAATCCAGTGAGAACTTAGCCATTATAGAAGTAACATCAACTATTCTGCATATCCATGTGATTCATCAATGATGCATTAATCATCAACAACATAAAAACACTATTCTATGAAATTCAAATGCATTCTATGCTAGTTAAGAAAATTCATACTACTTAAATTCCTAACTGGAAACTAAATTCAATAATCAATTTTAAATTGCAACCTAGATCTAAAAGAGAAATTGCATAAAGGAAACTAGACTAGTCCTATTTTAATAGTTCAAATTGCAAAAGAGGAAATGCTCATAAAACAAAAATTAAATACTATTTCATCATATGACAAGAGATTAGATGGGAAAACTAAATGACAATTTAGATAAGAATAACTAAGTAGCAATTAGATAAAGAAACTAGAATTGAAAACTAAAGACTAATAACTATCCATCCACCGAGACCTTGTCAAGGAAATTATAAACTAAAAAACTTTGTTTTTAAACTCTATTTCAGCATGAAAGAAATTCTAGCTATCACCTAATTATACACAGGGTTAGTATCTAAGCTTGTAAGAAAGTTCCTACTAACTAAAAAATCATTGCATATTAACACGATCCATCATAATAACCTGCAAAAGAAACTAAAACAATTAAGCTTATAAACAACAATTTATACAATAAGAAAACATAATGAAAACTCATATACAGGAAATGAATAAAATGACAACTACACTATTCAATTCACAAACAAAGTAATTGGATATTCACCCAGACTACTGGTGGCCCCCCTATAAAGTCGTGGCTACTCTTCAAAGATGAACCATGAGCTCAACAACACAAATTCAACATTAAAATCAAAACGCAACCTTTACACAGGTTTTAGCAAAATGTATGTGAAAATAGCAAAATAGAGTCTTTTTCTCTCTATAATTCTACTTAATAATTTTCTAACCACTGAGGTGGTATTTATAGGTTTACAAACTAAGAGGTCAACCACTGGAAGGGTCAACCTTCTCTGAAAACAACAAAACACATTTAATGCACCCTCACTGTCGGTAGCTTCTAGAAATAAGGCAAGCCAATAATCACCCAGTATAACAACCCAAATCAAGTTGTGATAAGCTCAGTAGCCGGAGGCCACAAGAACAAGAAAAACCCATGTCTCTGATTCGCCCATTGTTGGTCGTCAATGTGAACCTCCAAATCACCCATGGTTCTTGTGTAGGACGGAGTGTCGGATCGAGTACCGAAATGAGTGTCGGATGGAGTACCGGATGAAGTGTTAGATGCAGAAACAAGCTGCAATTTTTCTCTGTGACACACAAAATGAGAGTTAGTTCCCTAGAGTCATAAAAACATACTGAATTACACTCAAAATCATCATAAAACATGAGTTATGCATACCTGGTATGAATCATAGCGATTTGACACAAAAGATCTTCAAAAACTCTTCAAAACAGGAAAATGCATATATGTATTCGACCAAAAAGGATCTATTTACCGTCATTAAATCGATCATATCACGGGCCCAACATTACCCCCACACCTAAGATTTTTCAGGTCCCACTGCAAACAAAAAGAAATTTCCCCTCATGACTAAGCTTGCTGAGGAGGATCAGTTTTAGAAGCTTCTCCTTCTTGCTGTGAATATTTTGTCTTATGCCTCTTTTGTTGCTTCAATTGTTCCCTAAGGTTGTGGTTGGCTTTGGTCATCTTGTCAACCAACCTTTGAAGGGAATTCACCTTTTCTTGGAGGACTGCATTATCATGGTGAAGATGTGTGTGCATAGTCTTCCTCTCTACCAATTGTTGCAGCGGCTGAAAATTCTCTTGTAATTTTTCCATGGTCGAAGAAGGATCAAATATCTCAGAGGAAGGCTTAGAGCCCTTGAAACATGTAGAAATCCTATCATTCTTAGGATCTGGGGTGGGTATCGGTGAGGTAGGAGTAATAAGGGGTTGATGAGGAGAAGCAGGTTTGGATTTTTTCTTCCTTTGAGGCTTCAATTCATTTGTAGATACTTCCCTAAGTCTTTTGTGAGGACTATCGAGATCGGATGAAACTTGGATAGGGTCTGAAGTAGTCAGGGGTTTTGCATAAGGTTTTCCTCTTGTGCTCTGAGTACTCTTTCAAAAGGGTCCTCTATCAAACCGATTATATCCTCTCCTATTTGTGGGAACTGTAGGAAAGTCTTGTTGAATCACTTCTTGTATATTTTTGGGTGTAGGATCAAGAGATATTTAAGGCATATGAATATTAGCAATAGGCTTTGTCTGATCTTTACTCTTGGTATTTTTACTCGATGTGGATGCAGGGGTTTCAACAAGCTTCTTGGAATTTTGTTCCGGTAAAGAAATGGTTTTTGTAGGAGGGTTCAATTCCTTGGAGAGTGGATGGAGAAATAGTCCTTATACCAAGTGTCTTTTTTCCAGTCTTAATTGTCAAGTGAGGGTTTGAAAATTGGTAGATAAACTCATCCCAAGTCTTCCCCTATTTTTCCACTTCAGCTAGAACAAGGAGTTTGATAAGGCCATGGTGAAAGAGGATTTTGTGGGGGGTGGTTACATTCTTCCGTACTTGAGAGGACATCTTCTCCAAGCTCTTTAGAAAGTATAAGGGAAAATTCAATGGTTTATTGAACTGAAAGTGGGCTAACAATCGAAAGTGAAAAGATTTAAAATTAGAATATCTACCTTCACATGTGATTAACCTGGTGATGACTATGAGAGGGTTGATCATCCCCTCTTTTATCCACTCCTTGGAGTATCCTTTATCTCCTGAGATGTTATGAAATTATGGCTTAAAAACCATGTTCTATCTGGATCGCAGTAGTTGGTGGTTTTTAAACCATCTATTTCCCACTCTTGGAAGCTTCTGGTTGTGGATATGGATTCCTATGAGACCCCAAAGGTGAGATTCCCCATGCACACTGTCTTCCCATCAAAACTAAGGGAAAATTGCATTGATATGCCATCGTCGTGGCCCTGAAAGTGGGATAAAAATGGCCCTCAACCTACGCACAAAAATACCTCCCTCCACTATGCAAACTTAGGAATGGTGAAAAGATCTGCGTAGGAAGAGGGGTCATACCTTTTGGGAATTGTGATGATGTGAAGGAGTGGTCAAAAGGTGAAATTCAATAAGAAAGGGTGCAAGCAGGCCAAGGGATGACACAATTTGAATAGAGGTCGAGAGTAGTTTGAACAAAGGCTAAGCACAGTTTGAACAGAGGAACAAATAAACTGAGGTTGAGTGCATTTTAAAACAGGGGCTAATGCATATGACCGAGGTGAATTGGAATAATAGGATAACCCAATCCCATTTTTGAATGCGCCTAGGGTGGAATTGGTTGCACACATGTGCGCATGATTTTCCATGTGTGAGAAGATTCGAATTTGAAGGCTCATTTTTGGGGGAAATCTTAATGATGCAAAGTTTGATCAATGTCCAAGCATTTTGACTTGGACATTTGATCATGAGAATGTCTAAGGTTTTCATCTTCAATCTTGATTTCCATAGACTAATTCAATTAAATGTCATTGATTCCTAGTTACCTGAAATTGTGGACAATTACTGGTGTCTATTTTCATATGGCACTTCATACGATATCTCATATGACACTTCATACAACACCAATGTGTTAAATGCATTTTGTACCTCCTATAATGGATATCCTACAATCTTGAAATGGTTTTGACAGTCACAATGATTAAGAGCAAAGGCAGAGTGTTCCATTGTTATTGATTTTACCACCATGCTTACTCAATCCACTCTCATAAGACATGTAATTTCAATTCTATAATGAACAACCTATAATGAAAATAAACCAATAAAGTGGCATGTTAAGGATATTTACAACAATTTATAGCACACATGAGTTTAGCACTTCAAAAAATAAAATGACTACTGATGTAATAACCTGTATCATGAAAACAATACAAAATCTTTTACAAAGATTTACTTCTCTAGGAAATGATCATTTGTCAACTCATGAACCCCTCTCCCACATCTAAGTATTGTGACACCTCACAATCAAAAGTATAGGAAACTAGTCAGTTCTCCCAATAGCCGAAGATTGACAACTTGTTAAGTGTAGAGATAAGTTTCACAGATTGGTCTGACGAGACGGTTAGAAGATGGCCCCACCTATAGGATAGAACATCCTACATATAGATAAGAAGAGGTAGGAAAGAGATTTTCAAGATAGTCTCAAAGTTAGTTCCCAATGAAAAATTTATGGAGTTCATTAACCTTAGCTTAACCATACATACTTCATGTCATCTTTGTCTACAACTAATGTCGTACATCAGGACAAGTTTAAATTTATTATTTATTTTTATCAGATTAACATCCTCGCTAGGTAGAATGTCCCGTTGCCAGCAAGCCTGTTCAGTACTCCAGAGGGTTTACCTAGTCATAACACAGGTTGGTACCCGCTGCCAGCAAACCTGTTCAGTATCCCGACAAGTTAGCCTCTTACACCCTCAGAGACTGGCCCTCCATCTTTTAAGATTTTAGTATAGGATTGCTTTATGCAAGAAGACAAGGGGGACAACTCTGAAAACAACTTTTTCTTTCTTTTTTTCAATTGGGATGGTATTCATGTTAGAGGATGAATTTTTGTTATATTCCTTAGTGATTGTTCTGATGTAAGCGGTACTTAAGCAGATGTGGCCTATCTAAAGATATGATACAATCAAGCTATTTAGTGTGTAGTGTATGGTACCATTGAGAAAGAACATAAAGGTATCTCTAGGCTCAACTCACTTTCTTCTTTTGTAAGTTATTGTGTTGGTTCTGTGACTAACCACTAATCAAACCTTCTTGTTACTTTTTAATAAATATACTTTACTCACTTACTCAGGTTTCTTTAGAAAACTATACGAGAGACCTCTAAGCTTGATGGTTATGGTATCACTTCCTTATATAGTGGTGAAGGTTTTCAAGAGAAATTGCTTCTTAAGATGCCTTGAGAAAAAGAAGATGAAAATATTTTTCAAAAACATGGCTAATTACAACAAATCAATATTCATTTGATGCTTAGAAGATAGCAAGGTTCGAGTGTAACAGTGTTTTTAAGAAAAATCCTTCTTTTATATTTCCTTGAAACTGTCTACTCCTGGTGAAATAAATACCTTTAGAAATCTCTTGAATTGCTTATTAACAAAATTCAAAATTATTTACATATGTACAATAGAAAATTCAGAAAACATTCAAGAACAAGGGGCGGCTTCCCCATATACTAAGGCCAATGCCTTGTCAGTTGACATGACATGTAGAAAGTTTTCTTTGGAAATGGGCTTATGATAAAATTTGAGTCGGTGTCCATTTACTACAAAGGAGACTCATCCATTGTCAATTTTTTTTATTTTCACAGCTCCATTGTCATATAAAGTGACTACCTCGTAAGGGCCCAACCACCGGGTGGTGAGTTTTCCTTTGAAGGTTTTAAATCAGGAATCAAACAAAAAATCCCAATCACCAGGTTGGAAGTGTTTCTTCTTAATAATCTTGTCATGCCACTTGCTCCTCTAGTTTTGGACTAACATTGTTCATTGGATGGCATCTTGCCTAATCTCATCCATATCATTCAATTGTAGGGCTCATTGCCTCTGAGCCTCATCCAAGTTTAATCCCAATTTTCTGGCAATACAGAAGGTCCTAACTTGGAATTCTATTGGTAGAAGTACTTGTTTCCCATGCACTAGATCATAAGGGGTATGCCTAGTGGTGTTCCTCCAGGTGGTCTGATATGCCCACAAAGCCTTTGGAAGCCTATCAGCCCAATCCCGGTGATGTAATTGAACAATCTTGGTTAAGATAGCTTCCAGAACTTTCTTTCTATATTCTACCTGACCATTGGCTTGCGGGTGGTATGGAGAAGAATTACAGTGTTTAATCCCATATTTCTTTTTAGATCTCTCATCATCTTGGAAGTGAATTGAGTTCCTCGGTCTGTAACAATTTCATGAGGGACACCCAAGTGGGTAAATATGTCCTCATAGATAAATTCAACAACATATTTTTTTGTAGCCCTAAATAGGAATTTTTCCTCTACCCACTTGATGACATAGTTTGTACAAATCAAAATATAGTTCTTCTTACGGGACATGGGGGAAATTGGTTCTACAAAGTCAAGGGCCCATTTTTCAAAAGGTTCTATCATAACCTAGGCACGTAAGTTAATTTCATCAGTTGACATAGGTCTACCTATCCTTTGGCAGCTATCACTCCTCACATAATTGGCAGCATCTTTGAAAATGCTAGGTCAGTAGTAACCTGAATGTAACACCTTATATGTTGTACTTTGTCAAAACAATAGCCACCACATGGTCCATCATGACAACTTTGTAGTATTTATGGTATCTTGTCTTCTCAGACACAACTATGAATAATCAAATCAGGACCTGTATGAAAAAGGTCATGGCCAACCCAAGAGTAATTGGCACTTTGCGTGATAATTTTATGCTTTTCATGAGGTGACAAATGAGATGGTAACTTACTAATAGCCAAATAGTTTTCCATATCTGCAAACCATGGGGTATTTACAGAAAGGGAAGAAAGGTGCTCATATGGGAAACTATGATCTATGGTAATATCATTATCCTCATTTTTTATTATTGACAGAAAGTTAGCTACCAAATTCTCCTTTCCAGGTCGGTCAATCAAACTGATATTAAGTTCTTGCAATAACATGAGCCACCTAGTCACTCAGCCATTATTTATGGGTTTATTCATGAGAAATATAATGGTGGAATGATCCGTATGTACAAATACTTTGTAACTTGTAATGTAGTGGCATAAATTGTTAATAGCATGAACAACTACCAAGAATTCCTTCTCAGTAATTGTGTAGTTTAACTTGGTAGAGGACAAGTTCTTGCTCACAAAACAAATGGAATATGACTGTTGGTCCTCTTTCTACCCTAATACTCCTCCTATTGTGGTGTCAGAGGCATTAGTGGATATGTGGAATGGGAGAGTCCAATTGGGCCCTCTAAGAACTGGTGCCATAGACAACTTATCTTTCATGGTTTCAAAGGTAGTGTGACACTGCTCAGTCCAAACAAAATCAACATCTTTTATTAGCAATCCAAACATGGGTGCAACAATCTTTGTAAAATTTTCAATAAACCACCAGTAGTATCCAGCATGTCCAAGAAAGCTTCTCACCTCTTTCTGAGTCTTGGGGGGTGGAAGTTTGACGATAACATCAATCTTTGTAGGATAGACTTTTATCCCTTCAGATGAAACATGATGTCCTAGAACCACTCCATCTAACAACATTTTACATTTTTCATGACTTAGAGACAAGTTCATTTCTTGGAATCTAATAAGGACTTTTTCTAAGTTATCTAAGGCTTCCTGGTAAGTATTTCCATATACTGTGAATTCATCCATGTACACCTCCACACAATCATGACTAAGATCAGCAAATATCCCTAGTACTGCTCGTTGAAATGTGGCAGGAGAATTACATAATAAAAATGGTAAGACCCTATAGGCATAGGTTTCCCAAGGACAAGTAAAGGTGGTCTTGTCCTAGTCCTTGGGTGCTATGAGGATTTGATTGTACTCACTGTACCCATCTAAAAGGGAGAAACACTTCTTTCCATAGAAGGTATCCAGAACTTGGTCAATTAAAGGAAGATGAAAGTAATCCTTTAGAGTGGCTTTGTTGAGTTCCCGGAAATCAACACAAATTCTCCATTTCTCAATCACTTTATTTGAAACCACTACAAGAGGGGACACCCACTTATTTTAGGATATGGGATAAATAAATCTGACATTTAATAACTTTTGGATCTCCTCCTTTACTATATCTTTGAGTGTTGGGTTCATCCTTCTCTGGGTTTGCCTAACAGGTGTTACTCCCCCCTGGGTATATATGTGATGGATGCATGTGTTAAGGTGTATACCCTTCATGTCAGTGTATTCCTAGGAAAATGCCCTTGACTATTCTTTAAGGATACTTACTAACTGTTTTTGTTGGTCTGCATCTAGGCCAAAGTTTATAAGTAAAAATTTCCCTGGACTAATCTTGTAGGGCATAATATAAGACATGGAAGACTCATCTATCTTGAAGATAAAATATGTCGAAGACAAAATGGATGGGTCCAATTGTTCTTGAAATTCTTCCCCAAACATGTACTCAAATTGTGGAAAAGCTTGTGAAAAATCAACACACGTGATAGTAGAAATAAACTGGTTTAGCACATTTTCAATTGTGTGCTCCTGAAGTGCCCAGGCATGGTCACTTGGCAATATGGGTTCTTCCCAGTCCTTATTCTCATATGGAAATTCAAGAAACCATAGATTCTCCATGATAGGTTGAGATGGAGGGTAAATCTTGAGATTTTGGATAGAGAGTCCATTTGAGATGGTCATTTCTCCCTCTCTACAGCCAATAAATGCATTGGCTATGGCTAACCAAGGTCTTCCAAAAATGACGGGATGGCCTTTGGTAAGATCCTTTGAGTGGATGACAAGAAATTCTACTAGGTACTCCCATGAGGCTAAGGTTACTATGATGTCATAAAAAAATCCTTCAGGTATAACCTTGGTCTTATTTGCTAATTCCAAAATGGTTGGGGTAGGTATAAGAAGAGGTTTTAACTGTAGTTTCTCCAAGGTAGTAGCATTCATAATATTGATGGTTCCTCGTAGGTCTATGAGAATGTTTCCAATGGAGACCTCATTAATGGTTATGGTCACTATGGGGTTTCCTAGTTTCCCATATTTTTCTATCTTAGGCTGCTCTAATATGTACTCAAAAAGTCCTCCTACCAAATGTACTATAGGAGGGTCCTTTTGCTTCCTACCTGGCTTCTTAATACAAATTTCTTTTACTACCTTATTGTAGATTGGAATATCCTTAATGGCTTGTAGCAAGGGAATCTTGACAAAAATATTCTACAATTCATTCAAGATGTCAAATTCCAGTTGGGTGGTAGGTTTCTCGATTACCAATCTTTCTGGATAAGGAGGGGCCTTTGTAATTTGTGAAGGTTCATTTTGGGGAAGCTTGGGTTCTTGGTACATAGGAATAATAACATCTTCCCACCTACTATCATCCGTGGTGGATTGTTTGGAGGTTTCTTCTTCTTATTCTTCCTCTTGGATGACTACTGAAGGCCTCTTCCTGTCCAGAACTTTTCTTGATCTTAGTTGAATTTCTTGTAATGGAATAGGAGTAATAACATATGTCGGGAAGGCCTACATATCAACATTGTGAAGAGGTTGAGTGGGATTATTATTGGGATTGGGCATTGGTTGTGTTGGTAATAATGTTGGTCTTTGGGAGCTTTCATTCTGATATTGTAGAAGTTGTTGTTGTGGAATAGGAGGTAAAGGTGGTGGAAAAAAACCTGGCAGAAGTTGTGGAGTGTTCAGTGGAAACTGAGGATAAGGATGATTGGACATAGGGACAGGTGGAGCTTGAGGGTTTCCTTGGTTATTCCCTCCTCTCCATCCTTGAAGCCAAGGATTTTGGTACTGAGTAGACCAATTTTTCCAACTTGGTGAGTTCCACTGTTGTTGTTGTTGATAATAGGGTGGAACTTGAGATTGTAGATCTGGGTATGTAGGCTGATTCCTAGGTTTCCATGGTCTCCTAGGTGCCTAAGAGGATTCCCCAGGATCACCACTCCTATAGATGGTTAATAAACTAGGAAATGATGGAAATTTTTCGTTTGAGTGGTCGTGTGTGCAGAAACCACAAATTGAAATGTTATCTAATGGGCATTCCCTCGAGGAATGCTTCCTCTTGCATCTTGGGAAATATATACTCATTGTTGCATTTTCCTCCTCCTGTTTCTTTTTAGTTTTTAGGGTGTCCAACTTGGAACATATTGTGATAACGATATCTGTCTTGAAGTTCTCAAAAAGGTTCCCTATCTCTTCTCTTGTGATACCACCTGAACTAATTGGTTTTAAGTTTCTATTATAAGGGTCCCAAACATTCTTTCCTATTTTAGCTCTACTCCTTGAGTAATTCTTACACATTTCACATATTTTGGAAAATGGTTTATGGGAGATGTTACCTAATTCCATCAGCTTAAGAATCTATAGGTATTATTCTGAAATTCCTTTAAGGAAAAGAGCCCTAACTGCATCTTCTGGGAGGTCATGGTATTTTGAATTCTGGGAGATGTATGCAAACTGTTCCATGTAGTCCTCGATATTCTCGTCTTCTAACTGTTGGATTTTGAATATATCATTATGAGATGCCTTGGTATTGTAGTAGTCTTGGCACTTCTTAAGAAATATATCTTTCACGGCTTCCCAAGACCTAATATTGGATTCTCCCAACCCCATGAACCATCTTAGTGCAGAGTCCTTGAGGGTGGCAGGAAAGAGTTTTAGTTTTTGGGCATCCTGTAAGTAGTTGTAGCTCCCACATAAGATGTCGAATTTGAATAGGAAGGTGTCCAGATATTCACTTCTTTTACCATAAAAGGTGGGCAGTGTTGAGAGAGGAATATTTTTCATATTGACATTCGGCGTGGTGTCCAAAATTGGAAACCCGAAGGTAGTTTCAGTTTGGTTTCTAGCTTCTTCTTCTTCCTTGTGTCTTACATTGTTGTGATCCCCCTAATCATCGATATTGGTTTGGTTTCCAAAAAGAGAGTACTTAAGTGGTTTTATTCTTGAAGAGAACAAGGTATCCATCTAATGGGAAGGTATTCCTACTGCTTGGTTGTTTGGGACTCTACTCAAGCCGGTTGAAATTTTTGGTGCCAAAGTTTCTGTGTCAATTTGAGAGATAATTACATTGGATGAAAAGGCTGTATTTCTTGGTTATGTGGAAGGCTCGAGTGGTCTTGTCTCCTATCCCCCTATTACTAATTCTTCAATTTTTTGTTCTATTATGCTCCCTATTTTAGTCTCTTCAGAGACAACTTTTGTTGAAAAGTCAACAAGAAACATGTGTCTAATTTAATTTTCCCTAAATAAATTAGACAATAAATATTAATCTATTATCCCATTCATAACTGAGTGATTTGGATTTGTAACATAATTATAAGTGTAGTTAAGTGAGTTAAGCTCAGTTGCCCTAGTGAGAGTTCAGTGAAAGGGGCAGTTGGCTATCCATTGGAGATCTAGTTGAGATAACAGGTGAAAGGGGCAGTTGGCTATCTGTTGTGATTTGTTCACACATGCATTGGATATGCTTATGAGCATGTGCAAACTAGGAAATTTGAAATAATGAAGATCATTGTGAGAATTCGAATTGCAGAGATTGTGCAAAGGAGGCAGGCTGTCTGGACACGGAAATTGGCACATGTATTTGTTGATTTGTGTATGACAGTGTGAGACAATTGTATTGTACTAAGAGATCTTGGATTAGAGTTTTGTATGATATTTTTTCATGATTCATGATATACATAATATATGATAGTGGGGTTTTTATCTTTATGCTTTCTCAGTAAAACGTTTGTGTTGTGTGTTATTGATATTTCACTTTGTGCATTGTGGTTGTGATCGTGGTTTAAATTGCTTCTGCAATAATAATAGTAGAAGCGATTTTGTATTTAACAAGTGACAGAAATTGTTAGATTGGGAAAATCACAAGAATACATTAATTTGTATCGAAATTTCTACATGATATCAGAGCCACGGAGGCCACGGAAGTGAGGTGCGAACATAATTGCATTCTCGCAGGTCCTGTCTCTAGTAGGGTGTGAACCCTAGTATTGAAAACTTCCGGTGTTTTCAAGAACAATAATGCAGGGTGCGAACTTCATTGTCATTCTCGTAGGATACCGTGGAGCAGGGTGCAAACTTCCCTCACCCTAACAATGAAGTAGGGTGTGAACTTGATTGGCATTCTCACAGGCTACAGTGGAGCAGGGTGTGAACTTCCCGGGCAAGTTCGTAATCTACACACAGGTAGGGTGAAAACTTCCCTTAGGCTACTTTCAGGTGGGGTGCGAACCTCCCAGGGAAAAAGGATTGTGGGAGTTGAGTTTTGGTGGTTGGATAACATTTGAATTTGCAATATTTTCTTGGTGCGACAGCTAATTCAAGATCAAAATGTCTTTCAATGTCTTGAGGTTGGATTATGCCCTCGAGGGTAGCTCAAACTACATTTCTTGGAAGGATAGGATGGAGGCAGTGCTCGAAGACAATGGCTTGAAGGGTTACATTGACGTAGATGTTCCTAATCCAGATGCGACAGACACTGCAAATCTTGATGCATGGAAAAAGGAAGTGGCAAAGGTGAGGAGGATTCTGTTGGAAGGAGTAAGAGACCACATTGTCTCAAGTCTCCATGGGAAAACCACACCATATGCAATGTGGAAGGTTTTGACAAATTTGTTCCAAAACAATAGCGACCATAGGAAATTGGTGATCAAAGATAAACTCAAGAAGATCAAGATGGAAAAAGGTGACACCATTCCAAAATATCTCATGAAGTTTGTCCAATGTCGGGATGAGATTGAAAGTGTGGGAATAACAGTTGCTACTGATGATTTGGTGAGCTTGGAGCTCCTAGGGCTTTCCAAGAGTTGGCATAGTTATCAAGACTCTGTCAATGGAAGGGAAAAATTGTCGGATTGGGAATGACTATGGTTGGATC
This sequence comes from Picea abies, assembly GCA_900067695.1. Classification (NCBI taxonomy): domain Eukaryota; kingdom Viridiplantae; phylum Streptophyta; class Pinopsida; order Pinales; family Pinaceae; genus Picea; species Picea abies. Next base: position 30,557 of record CBVK0103874543.1, read on the forward strand.
TAGTGCAAGAGGAGTTTAGGTAGAACACCAGAGATGGATCTTCATCAAAGCATGATGATGAAGAGGATTGTGCTTTGACTGCCAAGGCAAGGAAAGGGAAAGGGAAGAAATTCCAATCAAAATCCGAGTCTAAAGTCAAAAAGCTGGATTTGTCCAAAGTGAAGTGTTTTCACTGTCACGAGCATGGGCATCTCGCTACTAACTGTCCACAGAAGAAGAAGAACAAGACGGTTGTTGGAGATGCAACTAGTGAGGCTCTTGTCTCACAATTTGAACTTGACTTCACTTTGATCGCATGCATGGATTCAAGTGCATCGAGATCGGTGTGGTATTTGGATAGTGGCACTTCATTCCACATGACAGGAGATAGAGAGTCTTTCATTGACTTGGAGGAGAAAGATCTTAGAATGCATATAGATATGGGCAATGATGGATAATACAGTGCAACTGGTATTGGTGCCATTACCTTTCAGAGGGAGTCAAGTAAACCATTTCAATTGAAAAATGTTATGCATGTTCTAGGTCTGAAGAAAAACTTGGTCTCAGTCGCAATGTTGGAGGACAGAGGCTATGATGTTGTTTTTAATAGTGGTAAAGCCTACCTGTGACATAAAGAAACAAGTCAAGTAAAGAAGATAGGGATTTGAGTTAAGAATCTCTACATGCTAGAGGTAGATGGTTGCAATGCCATGATAGGCAAGGCAGAAAAAGTGGTGAGCTGGGATGAGGGCAAATTATGGCACAGGAGATTGGGCCATCTTCATCATGGAGCCTTGAAGATCATGCAGCAGATATCTACTAGAATTCCAAGGGGAACACTTGCTCAGTTGGATCAGTGGAAGGGGTGCACCCTGGGGAAGTATGTAAAGTCCACCTTTCATGAAAAGGAGAACTGTGCTTCGGTGATCCTGGAGAGAATTCACACGAACGTGTGTGGACCATTCTTGGTTTCTTAAACAACAAAACATAGGTATTATGTTATTTTTATTGATGACTTTTCTCGTAAGTACTAGATATTCTTCATGCAGAAGAAGGGTCAAACATTCTCAAAGTTCTATGAGTTTAAAGCATTGGTGGAGAAAGAGTCAGGGAAGAAAGTGAAGGCTCTAAGGAGCGATAATGGTGGAGAATACATCTCTAACGAATTCAAATACTTCTGTAGCAGAGAAGGAATTCAAAGAGAACTCATAGCACCTCATAACCCACAACAAAATGGGGTCGCGGAGAGAAAGAACAGAAAAATCATGGGTTCAGCATGAGCGATGTTGCATGATCAGGGCCTACCAATGCATTTGTGGGTAGAAGCATGCAATAATGTGGTTTATGTGTAGAACCATTGTCCTGATAGAGTACTTGGCATGAGTACACCTGAAGAATCTTTTACTGGTAAGAAACCTGATGTTTCGTATTTAAAATTTTTTGGCTCATCTGTTTTTTGTGCATGTGACCAAGGATGCCAGGAAGAAGCTAGAACCAACTGCTGAAGTTGGGATATTTGTGGGGTACACAGAAACACCCTATAATTATCGTGTGTATTTTCCAAATAGTAAGATGACTTTTATGTGACGGGATATAAAATTTGATGAGGGAAAATCCATGCGGTTGTCGCTTGAGAGGGAGCTAGACTTGCATGCAGAAGAGGAACTGTTGGTTCCCAAGGATGAGTCTCAGGATGTGGATCAACCACATGAGGAGTTTCATGGAGTGGAGGAAATGACTTAAGCAGAGCCATCCATCACAAATGGCAGAAAGTGCACCACGGAAGCTGATAGATTGAGACTAGATGTTGCAAACAATGTAGGAGCCCCTACTTCACAGTGCAGATAGAGACAGTCTCCCGATCGATTTACTGGATACATGGCTCTCATGAGAAAATGTATTGTGACTGAACCATCTTCCTTTCAGGAAGCAGTGCAAGATCCCACTTGGTTTGATGCTATGGTAGAGGAGTATGACTCCATTTTTAAAAACAGTGCATGGGATATTGTCCCAAGACCAATTAATAAATCAATGGTAGGTTCGAGATGGATCTACAAGGTAAAGCAAGCTACTGATAGCAGTGTGGAGAAATACAAGGCTAGGTTTGTGTCCTGGGGATTCTCACAGATCGAGGGGATAGATTATGGTGAGACCTTTGCACTTGTCACAAGGTACTCTTCCATAAGATCCATCCTTGCACTCTCAGCGCAGATGGATTGGCACATTCATCAAATGGATGTAAAAACTACATTCCTCAATGGGATCATTGAGGAAGAAGTGTACATTGAGTAGCCAAAAGGTTTTGAGACCTTTGACAGAGAGTCGCATGTGTGCATACTCAAGAGAGCATTGTATGGGCTAAAGCAAGCACCCCGTGCTTGGTACACTCGGATTGACAACCATTTCACTGGATTGGGCTTCACCAAAAGTGAAACAGATGCAAACCTATACCAAATTGTGGTGGAGGGTAAGCTTTTGATCATTGTGCTTTATGTTGATGATTTAATACTGACTAGTGATGAGCAGCTGATACAC
>CBVK0103874579.1:0-30508 GCA_900067695.1 Picea abies
CCATCGTCCTTTTTTGTAAAGTTAGTCCCCTGAGCTCGAAAAAGCATAAAACAAAACTTATGAGAACTCTTATAGCCCATAGACTAGAGTATTCCTTTTTCGTAAGTATTCTTGTCCAGTCCGAAAAAAGGAGTAAACTTGTGCTAGAAAGACGTTCCTTCATATCCATTTAATGAGTGTACAAGGAACGTCACTCGAAAATATTTTCAATTTTAAGGAGTCTAAAAAAAACTTAACTATGGACTCCATAATGTTTTTGAGGAGAAATATATAAGATAGGGGTCCCACAGGAAAGGCTAGAAATCATAAAGAGTAAGAAGTATGAAGTTCAAACGCAAACTCATGGCGAGACTAAACAGGACCCCCGAGCCTAGAAATAGACTTGCAACATGAGTGACATAATACAAAAGGATTCTATACTAGATATCCCATGGAAGGTAGGGTCTACCATCAATCGAACAATGTTTTAAGAAGAGAGAAAGGGCTCACCATTCGTTGATGGGGTTAACCCTAGGTTTAGACGACAATGGTAACTCAGAATGCAACAATTTGAGTGAAATGCACCCTAACATAAATGCCAGTTATAAACACATTACCTACCTAGAGTCTTGTACAAGAATTGGCCAATTGATGATAAAGGTACCATAGAAAAAGTCTTAAGACCTGCAAAAATGATGATAATGCTACAAAACTTGATCATTAGTTGAAAATTTGGAGAAAATCAGGAAACTTAAGGAAGTGGGTTTTCAAAATTTTAATAAAATTTGGTATTTAACCATTTACCATTTCACCCAAACAATTACCAAAGTGACCAAAACCCTTGGAGGGAAAATCATAAAAACGCAGAGCTTGGAGAAACTCCACTACTTGCCACCTTCAACAAGTAAGTATTGCAGAGCTTGGAGAAACTCCACTACTTGCCACCTTCAACAAGTAAGTATTACATCCTTATATTGCATTTCTTAACTTCATTTTGTCAAATTTTTCCAAAATTCATGCTTAAAGTTATTTTTATAAACTCAAACATGCACATCTGCGAGCTTCCTTAAGGAAACCCGCATATGTATGCAACTGGTGGAAACACCAGTCGCGGATATCCGCGACTGTTCTAAAGAAAATGCATGAATGCATAGAAAAGAAAATGAAAAATCAACAACTAACTCAAAAAAGTTTTGGAAAATGATAGGATGTCCATTCTCTAGAGAGAACGTGAATATGAAGAGGTGGATCAAGAAGTGTTCAATAACGATGAGGCTAATAAAGCTCTGCGTTCTTGCAGTATGTATAAAATTTTCCAAGTTGGCGGCATGAGAGCACAAAGGAGATTACTAAATCTCCTAATTGACTACTGGAACACGGATGTTGAGGCATTCATGCTTGCCAAACAGTATTTGACCATTACGGTTGAATATATTTACTTCATTATTGGTCTATCAAGGAGAGGGGAAGTACCAAAATTTCGATCTCAGTGAGGAGGCCGGAGTATCAATGATTTTATCAATGAGTATTGTGTTGCCGGTACCGAGAAGAGTGAATTGCAAGTGCCAATCAAGAAAATAACCAACTTGAGTCTCTAATTCATCCTATACACCTTAACTCAAATCGTGGGATCTAACTCTCTACACTTGGCGTTGCAGACACTAATTCATTATGGGGTTGAATGCCTACGTCGTACTATGTATGAATGGAGTACTACCATGCTGAACAATATGAAAGAACAATTGATAGACTGCAAGCTTAGGAAGGAAAATAAATTCTACTTCGGAAGTGTCCTATGCACATTCTTCTTCAAGTGGGTGCCCATGATGATCCTGTGAACACAAATACAAGGACACTTATGACCATGGTCATCCATGGTTTGTTGTATTGAGCTCATATCTCGCTTAGGAGGTAGAAAAATTTCCAACCCCTTCGATGATGACTTCTTTGGTTTGTGGGAGTGACAAACTCCCTTCATCGAGGACTACCCATATGCAGGTATCAACTTCATCAATGACCCATATGTCATCATCCCTGTCGGAGACGAGCTACATGACATAGGTAACCTTTCATTTTGTGTTATTTAATTTTTAATTTTTTAAAATATAACAATTTATATATTTTGTGAGATCCAAAATACTAACAAGTACCTTTCTTTTACATAGATAGAGCACCTGTGAGACCGAGGAATGTCCCGCGACATAGCTGGCGAAGCAGAGAGGAGGCAGGACCGAGCGATAATGCAGAAATGACTTTGCGTAGTGTGGGCCAAAACTTTGAGGCCCTCATGCATAATTTTCCTATGGAGACCATTGATGACCTCCCTGTAGGCATGCAACAACATGTCTTAGGAGTACCCAGGCCATGGGTCCAATTGTTCCAGCGCTTGGAAAACACTGTAGTTTGTTATGATAGGGTGCACTAGCCTCAGGCCTAGACATATTGTGTTCTCATAGAACACTTTTGTCGTTGTATAAATTTATATGACCTTTGGTGGCTAGGAGGCCCCAAAATTTGTACTTGATGGATCTCATTTTGATATATATATTAATTTTTTGTGTGTTATATACATTTTGTATTTTACTTCCAAAAGTGTATATTTACATGTGACTGTGTGTGCTTTACTTTACTGATGATATACATGCAAATCTAACAAATAATTAGCATAAGGATAGGCTAACTCATTAGCTCTCCTAGGAACATGCTCGTAAGTAATGAACTCAAAAGAATGCTCTATAAGACATACCCTAAGGAAAAACTGTAATAGCACCGGATCTCGAACTTGATACACACCATTCAATTGTGAAACAACCAATTGTGAATCCATGAACACTTGGAGGTGATTAATTCCATTTGACAATGCGTCTCGCAAAATCTTGATAATTGCGCTATACTTGACAATGTTGTTAGTAGTTTTCCTGAGACACAGACCTCCAATGGAAACTAGATGACTAGAGGACGGATAAATCACCCAAGAAGTGGATACCAGGTGTCGAGTATGGAAACTAGCGCCATCTGCGAGTCCAAACTAAATCAATGACTCCTCGGGCATATACAACACAACAGAGGAACACCAATCACTAAAGCAACAAAAGGACCAAAAATGTAAAAAAATATATGTACAATATAAACAATAAAATACAAGAGCACTAATGCTTAAACCCTTAGGCCTAAGAATAATAATTCTTTAGGTAGAGCCCATTTCTGGGCTCAGACAACACATTGCCTTCAAAATATGTGAGCTTGTAGGAGCATTTCTCTAAAACTCATCGCACGACGTAAGGGCCGAACCACATGGGGTTGAACTTTCCTTCTCCTAAGGCATCCTTGTCTTGGTCGTAGACAAACACAATATCTCTCTTAGAGAACACCCTGGGACAAACAGACTTATCGTACTAACACTTGACTAGTTTCTTGTGTGCTTCATTTGCTAAAGTTGCATCTCGATGTTTCTCATCGATATGTTCAAGCTAAACTAGGTGTTGTTCAAGCTGAGTTATGTCCGGAAGGAGCTCGACTACTATATTGAGTGAAGGAGATTCACATTCAATAGGAAAAAATACTTCCACTCCATAAATGAGTTGGAATAGTGAGAAGCCAGTGGCATTTTTTACTGAGGTTTGGTAAACCCATAAGGGCAGGTAAAACATCAAGTGTCAGTTCATTCGAGTTGAATTAACCATTCTTCTTAGTATTGTTTTTAATGAATTTTTGATGGATTCAACTTGACCGTTATACTAGGGATAGTAAGGAGATGAGTGTTCTTGTCTAAATCCCAATTTTGATACTAACTCTGACATCATGCGGTTATGAAAGTGAATACCATGGTTAGTGAAAATCTCTCTCGAAACCCCAGACCTAGCTATGACCTGGTTGAATATGAATAGTGTTTTTGTCTCCCCATCATTAGCAAAAGTTGGCATAGCCAACTATTTAGTGAATTATTCGAAAGATACAATGATGTAACAATTCCCCCTAGCCGAATATGGGTGGCATGTCATAAAATCAACCCCCCACTTGGTGAAGGGGATAACAGTGATGACGGGAAACATTGGAGCAAGATGTGCACAAATTTTCTTAGTGAAAATTTTGCATGTATGAAACTTCTTGACCACGTCAACACAATCTTTAAAGATCGTAGGCCAAAAGTATCCTGTGTGCAAAATGTTTTGGGTTGTTTCCAACCCAGAAAAGTGACCACCACATGCTCCACTATGGTAGTCATTCAAAACAACCTCTTCTTTTTTTAGAGTTAAGAAACATCGAAGGATCGAGTCCACCCCTCGTTGATACAAAGTGTCGGCGATAATGAGGTAGTTTTTCGCCATATGACGGATCTGTCACTGCTCATCTCTTGAGTAGTTTGGATGGAACTTAATAGTTTGGAGATATATAAGGATATCCCCATACCATGAATCAGATGAAGAGATGAGGAAAATGTGCTCATGCAGAAATGAGTCTTTTGTATCTCCTTCCTCATTCTCTACTGGAAACTATGACATCAACTCAAAGAAGAGTAAATAATTCTTAGATTTCGTAGACGTAAAGTCCAAATTGAATTCTTGAATCACAACAATCCACTTGTTGTACTTCCCGCCAATAATTCTCCTAGTCAAAAGATATTGAAATGGATTGAATGTGGTGATGACAGTTGTCTTTCACAATATAATGTAATTTCGGAGCCGCTGACTAGCATGAAAAGCTTCTGGTGCCAGTTTCTCTACATGCTAATATCTAAGTTCAGGACCCATGAGAGCACAACTCAAGTAATAAAAGACATGCTCTTGGAGCTCATCATCCTCCTAAACTAGAACCATGTCAATCAAAGACTCAGTTGCTGCCAAATACAACAGGCAGTATCAATTGTAAATAGGGGGACTCAATAAAGGAGTCGAAACCAACACTTTCTTCAAAGAATCAAAAGAACGTTGTGCAACTTCATACCAATAGAATGGGACCCCCTTTTTCAAAAGGTGCATAAATCCCTTTGTTATGTTAGCATAGTTCGGAACAAACCGCCTGAGGAAATTCACCTTTTGTTGTATGCTGTGAATTTTTCTGATTGTACAAAGGGGAGGAAGCTGCATTATTGCCTCAACCTTCAAGGGGTCAACCATGATCCCTTTTGTAGAAATGATGAATCCCAAAAGATTACCAAAGGTCACACAAAAAATACATTTGTGTGGATTCAATCAGATCCTACATAAATGACACCATTTGAAAACTAAGCGAAGGTGTAAGAGATGTTGGTCCCTCTTGTACAAGTGAGTCATAAGATCAACTAATTATACCTCTATTATGTTCTTCAAGTCATGAAAGGAAAACATCATGGCCCGTTGGAATGTTGCACCAACATTTTTAAGACAAAACGACATTTTACTATAAGCGAACGTACCCCAGGGACATATGAAGTTCATCTTGTGCTGGTCTTCTAGATGAATTTCAATTTGGTTGTAGCCAGAAAAATCATCTATAAACGAGAAGATCTCACTCCCCACACACTCATCCAAGATTTGATCAATGAATGGTTTCGGGAAGTTGTCTTTAGGACATGCCTTATTCAAGTCCCTATAATCCATGCAAACACAGATCATACCTTTTTTCTTATCAATGAGAACATGGTTGGAAACCCATTTTGTCAAAGGAACTGGATAGATAAAGCCCACGTTAAGCAAATTTTCAAATTCTTCCTTTATTTCTGCTGCCTTTCTTGGGTTCACAAGTCTCAAATTCTGTCGAACTTGCTTTACATTCTCATAGGTTTGAATCTCATGTTGAACTATTCAAGGATCAATGCCAGGAATTTCCTCGTAAGACCATGCGAACAAATCTCAAAATTACTTAAAGAGTGTCGTATATTGAGTGATCTCATCATGTGAGCATTCTACTTCGATAAATATGTTTTTGACAATTTTAGGATTCTTAAAAATGTTGACTGGGGTCATATCCGATATGTTATCCATGTTTTCTTCAGCATAGACACCATGTATGGCCAAGGAATTGACTACTCCATCAACACTTACAACAATGGATGACTTGAACTCTCCATTCTCAACTCGACTGAGTTCAGGGAGGAAATATGATCTACGATGCAAATCCTCCCAGGGCCTTTTATCTCCTACAATCACCTTGATAATTACTTCATATGAAGGCAATACAATATTTAAAAAGTCTAGAGAGTTCAAAGAGTGTTGAGCCCAAATAGGCTCAGGGAAGAGATCATCCTCCTCAATAATCGTTGGATTTTGATCTAGGTGTGTTGTGGCCTGCTGAATGGCTCGATAATCTATTTCAACTACAGACAAAGGTTCGGCCATTTCAACATGAACTTGGCCTTCAACCATACTAGATGGTGAGGGAAGGTTTCATGGTTCCTATATATACGTCATTCTAAACAAAGCGACCCTATTAACCGGAGTAGTGCGAACATATGAAATCAGTGAGGGGAAATCAAAATATCCCATTAGCGAAGGGTACATCCCACAACCAATGCTCTAAGTGGCTGAATGAGAGTTTTCAATCAAAGGGACCGTAGACCCAGGATTAGATGCCGCATTAAAAAGGTTGGATGCCACCTAATCGATAGTCATGATTCTTCCCTCATGGGGGAAGCATATAATTTGAAATTTTTTCAAGATGACAACTGTCATGGCGTAGGTCCAACTTCTTCCTAACAAGATATTATAGTCGAGTGGAACGTTGACTACGTCAACCTCTATGCAAACAAACTTGTGCCCTAGCATGAAGAGACATGAAGTAACTAGAACAGGTGGTTGAAACGAGCATCCATCGAAGGAAGTCAAGAGTGTAGGAGAAGGGATAAGTTTAGGAGAATCGATGGCTTTCTAGCATGACAAAGACATCATGCATGTGGAAGCTCCTTCATCAACAACAATTCTTTTAACTAAGATATTGTTGCAAACAACCCCTATCTGAAAGGCTACATTATATGGAAGGCATGGTCTCACATTAGTACCATCAAACTTCATTATGAGATGAATAGTAGAGTCTGCAGCTCCTATGGTAGATAACAACGCAGTATGTTGCGAGGGGTAATTTTGGAGAACCTCCAAAGTGGACATTGCACAAGGCATCTGAGCCAAATCCTCCACAACTGAATAATTGGGAGCGACTCGTTCATTATGGTTATGCATCTTCCTTTTATAAATTCCTTTAGGTATGCCCAACGTTGTTTCTTTCTCTGGCCTCTAAATATGGAGAGGGGATTGATCCTCTAAAGTTTTCTTACCCTTCTTAGCTGAATCTAGGTTATCATAATTATGATTTCTCATCGAAAAATCTACATCTTTTATCTTTGAGGAGTTAATCACATTTACTACTCATTTATATCTGTAAGAGGGGGAGCACTTGAATTCCCCCCTTGTGGGTTGAAGTTGGAAGAAACAACTTCCAAGTTTTTCCCTTGCAGAAAAGAGTTTTGCAACAAAACAAGTGATTATTGTTGATTCAACTTGATAAGCCATTGGGATTCTTCCATTCATGGGAATTGGTGTGTAAGGTGATCATCGTCACAAAGCTTACAAGGAAATTTCACCTTCCTTTTCTCATCCTTTTCCCCCTCAACATTTTTATCCGACTTTTTATTATTACCCCCACCACCTTTCTTTCCCTTTCCTTTTATTTTGTTTCTGGGATGTTGAGGACCCTTCGAAGTCTTCGTTTGCACGAAATTTACATTAGAATATTGGGTGGCAGGGGTGGTTGAGCCAGTGGTTGGACCGACCACAAGTTGTTGGATAGCAAGTTTTTGCATATGGCTAGTGTCTAGATCTATGGATTTTTACTAAGAAGAACCCACTATGCCATCGACATGTGGGTTTGACTTTGGATTTCCCAAATCGAGAGTAGATCACGACGCATTCGACATAATATCGTAGAGCATGCCTAACTAAGAGTATATAATCTCTAACTGTTCTTCCCTAAAAATTGTTTGTTCCTTTGAAAACAATCTCGACATTGTGATGTCCTTTGAAATATACGAGAGTAAGGATTTCAGAAACCATTCGAGGAGGAACTTCGGTGGAACTGCAGCCTTAATCAGGATCTTTCATCTCCTCCATTCCTGAATGTGATCAGAAATGTGTGGCATTTTCTTGTACAAAGTTAGCCAACATTTTTGTCCCGACATCATACTAGACATGGAGTTGGAAGTGGTTTAATAAAACCATAGATAAATCACTGAACTTCGATTACTTCCCCCTCTCAAGTTCAATATACCATTTGACAATGCCTCCAGTGAGATTATGTTGGAACAAACACAATTTGATCGAATAATCATTTAACGAGTTGGACGAGCACCACAAGTGGAATGTCATCACGTGTTCCTGCAGATCTTCGCCGCTTTTCCCTTCAAACTTTGGAATGTTCGAAGGTAATTTAGTTAGGAATGTAGGACAATTGGGGTCATGATAAATAGGGTCATTCATCAACTTGGAAAAATCTGGTAAATTCAAAGTTTCCAGAAATGATAACTTAGGTTGTATCATTGACTGATGAGTGGCCTAAAAATAAGGTATTGGATTGTAACTAGCACCAGGTTGCCAGAAAGAGTTTTCTATCGAACTATAACTTGGGATAAATCCTTGTGGCCCCTGGTTAAATGGAGGAAAACATCCACCTATCTGGTTCCCAAGAGGAAAAGCAGGGTTACCTCCAACAGACCCCCCATGGAAAGGAAAAATAATCTTGACATAGGGGTGGATTGACCGGGAAAGGGGTTTCCCCCTTGCGACATCCCTAGGAAGGGGTTCCACTGGCCTTAGGGAGAGGTACTCCCCAAAGGTACCCCTAGCAAGGACAAAGTTCCTTTCCAGGGGGCAGATTAACCTTGGAAGTGGTTTCCCCTTGCCGACATTGCAGATGCAGTGAAAGGGTTTCTTCCAAACCCACCGTAAAGTGTGAATGGGGTCGAAGCTGATGACATACTAGTGGATTGGGATCCGCTACCCATAGAGGCTCCCTAGCCCCATGTGGGGTTGGGTCGGAAAATGGAACATGTCCACTTTCGACGGATGGAGATGGCGGAGGAATGTGACCTCTTCCCTAAGAAAATGCTTGGAAAGGAGCTTGAGTTCTCCCCACACCAATATTCGACGACTAGGATGTTGGTTGAGAACTCACCAATGTGTTAAACATGTCCATCGATGACATTACGTAAGAGAAAGCGTTAGTTGTTGACAAAAAATATGTTTTTGCACTAGAAACTTGAGTGGGATCAACAATAGATGAGGCAATGTTGTTGGTTGTCACAATGAGGGTGGATTGAACCACATTTTGCGTTTGAGTTGACATACCATGAGGAAATATCCCCCTCGATAACGATCATCGAGGTGGGAGTTGTAGGGGATCCCAACCCTGACACTGGTGAAGTGTCGTCCATAATGGCCCACCAAAGAAGGATACTATCAGCAAAGTCCAATCCTAGAAGAGGGACTCGTACAATCGAAAACAAGAAAGTCCAAGGTAATGAAGAATTAACGCATGGAGCGAATTCTTCAGCTGCAAGATCTTCAACAATTACCTCTCCTGGTCCTAGAATGTTGACTTCTGGAGAGTTATGGTCTACGATCATAGTCTGACCAACTAATACAAAAGTGTTGTATTGATCAAGATGATGCCTTTGAGGAGGCGAGGGAGAATTATTTATAATCTATTCCTCGAGCAGAAGGAATTTAATTCTCCTCGATCTTCAAGGTGGTGAGTTGGCCACTTTAAGTGATCAACTCTCTGTGATAATCTACTTTCCTGTTTAAGTTTGAACTAACTTCACCAAACACACCGCTAAAAATCCCCAAAGATAAAACAACCACAAACAAGTCTATCAAGATTCCGACTCAAGTGAATTAAATCTTGGTACCGAAAAAATCACAAAGTGGGGTCAGGCCCTTCTGGACAAAGGAATGGGTTGATTAAGTCATGTGGACCACCGAATGAAGGTATGAGAAGAAGTTATCTTGACCTCCATAGATCAACCTTATTCGATGTAAGTACCCATGCTTTGTGGGGCACCCTCTAGAAATACTGAAGTGCGTGATACACAATATACCCCAACTACTATGAAAAACCCCCGTAGTCACCTCGTGGTTCACCTGGGAAGAGAAACTATGGTTACCATCTCGCACTCGGTGCCTGGGGGGTATAGTTGAGAATCAAGATTGAAAGTGTGGATAGGGTAGCAAATCCCAAATCCTCAAAATCACTACCTCTCATGGAGGTATGGGTACGATCAAAACCCCCAATACACAATCTTCCCACTACGTTCGGTCCAACTCTGGAGGGGAATCTCCTTGAATATTCCTTACATGACGTTGTGTTTAACTCATGTGTTAGAGGAGCTTCCAAACTAACCTATACGAAACACTAGGTTCTACACTCCTTATCTCAAACACTTATGTTTGTTTAGTGGCCTTGGAGAAATTTACTCTCCAACCTATGCCAAGGCCCTAGCCTAAACTTGTTGGTTTACCCTAGAAAAATGAAAGTATCAAATAAGTTTTAGTTATGCATTCATTTTAATAGGTTGTTTTTACTCAAAAGGGGTGCAGATGAAACTTTGGTGATGTTTTAGACCGACTCCAAAAGAAATGCAATATAAGAACACACAATCAGTTTCTTCAAATGAAAATAGATGCAACAACACTTATGCAACAAATTATTTTCTTTTTTGGACGAAAACAAAAGTTTGAGTGCAAGATTTAGAACACCGCAAGATGTAAATGCATATAAGGATGCAAAACTTGTACTATTGGATTATTTTCTAAAAAAGGTTACAACTACCAAAGCATAATGCAACTACCTGAATGATAAGTAACTACCTTATTTCTTGCAAATGAAAGGCAAGGGTTCAAGAATTGAGAAGGAAACAAACATGCATATTTTTTTGAACTTTTTCATTTACAAAAGAAAAATAAGTACAATAATTCAAATATTTATTTTCTTTTTGAAACAAGGCAGAAAGCATGCAAAAAGACAGAAAGTGTTTATCCAAGATGACACTGAAATGACAGTGAATCTGGAAATGAAGAAAAACAAGGTTGTTCTTTTAGTCTACCTAACAAATCTTATACTAAACATTCTAAGAAAAGATTTAAATCTTTTTTGTATGTCAAGTGATCATAACCTACCAAAGAGAGAGCAAATAGAGACTTAGGAAAATCTAGGTGACTGATAAAACCAAGCATTCAACCCAGAAAGGAAGATAAATTTTTAAAAACTTCAACTTTACATAGGTCTGTGACTGTTACTAGAGAAACTCGTGGATATCCATGGGTCGTAGAGATGCAACTCATGGATGTACGTGGAATACAATCATGCAACACATACATATCCAGGTAAGGTCATAATATAAAAGGGACACTCAGAAACAAAGGGCTTCAAGACTTAGCAATAGGTCCTGTGAGGCTAAAAAACTCTAAAAAGACTCAGAAACTAACAGAAAAGGACAAAGCAAGAAAGCAAGACACCTCAATCAAACTAACCCAACTAGGAGTATCCTCAGTGGACTCGCCAATTTTGATTAAGGGATTTTCCCCCTGTGATAATGGTTCATAATCACAATAGAGAAAGACCAAGTGAAAGAGATAATAGTCTCCCCTCGGTGACAAGCACACAAAAACTAAAAAAAATAACTACTTTAATTAGGAGAAAGTAGGGATAGAGAGGAGGATATAATGTTCACCTTTTCCTCCCATTTGATGTCGATCCCCACTCCAATTTGTCGAAGAACTCCTTATCTTCTGTTGGAATCAACTTGCAAGACATATACAAAACTAGGGCTATGAAAAAAATAGTTATACGATCCAAAGCATGTGCATGTTATATTTCAGATTCAAAGTAAACATAAATATAAATGTACAGTGAAGACAAATCTGGGGGAAAACAAGCTCTTTTATTACCAACAAGTGGAAAAGGTAAATTACAACCTTGTCTAACCTTAGGCACCATCTTGAAGCCAACTGTCTAGGTTCCTATGGGAAACCTCAAGCATCAACTCAACCAATAAAGAATTCTCTCATTGACTCATATAGGGATAAAGAGACACCCTATAGTCACATAAAAGGAGAAAGAAGCTATGGAAAAGGAGTTTCTAGACTAAAGGGGATGTTTCTCAGAGAATATAGTGAGATGAGGCTTGCTAGATGTTGGCAACATAAATTTGCACCAAGGGACTTGTGTTGTCCTCTTTATCCCTCTATGGTTTTTGTATATCTTCCCAAAGAGGTTTGGGGAGTTTAATTATGTTATGTACAGGAAAGGATCATTGGGAAACGATCCCAACCAAAAAACCCGCCGGAAAACATGAGATTATTTTATTTTTCACAAAAAAATGAGGGCATCCATGGGTTGTAGTGAAGAAAGGCATGAATGTTTGCATGTTGCACTAGGGAAGCCCACAGATATGCTCTTAATGCATGTTTTTTAAATGATTTTTGAGAGGATGTTTTAGGGAAAAGTCTAGCAAGCATTGGGACAAGGTTAGGCCATGGCACAAAAGAATAGGTGTGGTTTTTTGTGCTATAACACACATAAGAGATGAAAAAATTAATGTAAATTCATGCAATAGTGAAG
The DNA here is from genome assembly GCA_900067695.1 of Picea abies. NCBI lineage: Eukaryota > Viridiplantae > Streptophyta > Pinopsida > Pinales > Pinaceae > Picea > Picea abies. The sequence continues at coordinate 12,568 of CBVK0103874579.1, forward strand.
GAAAACCATTAATGTGGTAGTGTAAGTTTGTTGTGCATAGAGAAGTTACATTGAATAATTATAATTAGATGTGTGATTGTATATGTTGAGTGCAATTCAATGGTAATGGTTATTACGATGATGTGTTGAAGCTAGCAAAGGAATTCGATAACTTTACGAGCATACAAAAATTGAACCAAAGTCGAGAATCTAATGTTGTAGGGTAACCATGTCCAAAGTCATCACCATGCTTGTGATGTGGTGTGTGTTGATTCCCAAAATTGACACTTGAGCATCTGCATGCATAATACTCTTGCGAGGATGGTTAAGAGGAAGAGGGGAATGAAACCTAGATTGCTTTAGGACCTAAAACCAATCAATTCAGGGAAAATTGATTTTTTAATATTATTAGTGAAGCTCTTCCACCTTATGGGAACTAAGTCTCATTAATATTTGTAGGGATAAATTTTAATATGATCCTTAAGTTAGTGATATATTCATTAAATATCAAGTTAATAATTATTATTATGCATTAAACCATTAAACTATGAGTTATTATCAATGAATTTGGCCTAAGATACAAGTTGTTAACTTAAAATAAATGATGAATTATAGATGCTAGCATGATTCATTGTTATCTTGTAAGATATTAGTATTATAATGAAATTTAATATCATTTAGTAAAAAAAACAAGAATACAATATTCACAAACAACAATCTTAAGTAGCAATATGAAAGCAAACTTGAAGTAAAACAATAAACAAGAATTTTTATTTTATTTTACTAAATCAAAGCAAGAAAAATAAGTTGTAATAAAATATAAAGAAAAACAACAAAAATATGCCTGACAAAAAAATAATCTTTCATTAGAAATTTGGATAGCCCAAATACACAACTCAACACACACATGGCCAATAACTAATTAGATTCCTAGCAAGTGGGATGTTTCTGAAACTATATGTCACTTGCAACAACATAAAGTCAAAGCAGGAGAAGCCTCACATGGTAAATAATCTTTTAGGACATTGAACCCATATTGCCTGAGTGAATTCATGACCGAGTTAGTCTTAAAGATATTAACAAAAAATCACATTCCATGAAAACAAATAAAAAAAACATACCGTTCGAAGATAGTAGACTCATTTTCACCCGAATGCTTAACCTCTATTGCAAACCATATTGATATGATATGTTTTTTCCAATATACTTGAGAAATTAAAACAACATGGAATTGAATTTTAATACTATAATATAGTATACATGTTATTTTTCTCTTTTTTATTCTGGTCTCCTCCTTTTAGAGAGGAGGATAGGACATTTAAAAGGACATAACCATCTCCTAAATTTGTATAATAAATAAATTTGGCATAGTATTAATAATTGGATGGTAGGTAGGTGGAAGGTTACTTGGTCAAATATAAGTGTATATGCTTAGGAAAACTAAGTACTTGATGTTCTTACTTCTCAACCTCAACAAGACATAAAGTTGCAAAGCTTTATTAATTAATAATTTCATCAACCAATTTAATAAACTAAATTGAATAAACATCAAATATAGACATAAATTAAATATTCACTTTCATTTCAATCTAAACATAAATAGTAACATATTTAACTATCAACTATATTTGAAATATATTAATAACCCTTCAAAAATAAAAATCATGCCTATTAACAATCCATTTCCATTCAAGTTAGGTCACATCATATTCACAACAGTACTAATTTTTTTTATCAGGAAGGTAACTCATTGAATAAAAGACAATCAACTAGTGCAACTCTATTAAGATACACCACATCTTCATTGTGTGTGGGGATATACACCCACTCAACATTAAAATTCAAATCTACTGGATCTTTTCTTTTACTAGTTAGTAAGGCCAAAATGATTTGTAGCTTTCCATCCCAACAAAACATTTTGAGATTATTACTTATGAAAATGTAACTCATAAAAACAACTTATTATTGTTGACCATGCCTAATCTGTACTCATGCAATCTATAGGAAAATGGTAAAGAAATAAATAAGATAATACATACACATTTAAAAGGAAATGGATAAGGTGGAATGGCAAAGAGAGTGAGGTGGACCTTATGGGGAAGGCTCTATTGGTAAGTAAATCAACACTAACATCATACACCATCACTGAACAACCAATTATTATTCTCAAAGTGCATCCATGACTATAATTCACATAAGTGTGCAATCCATCAAATAGGGGCAACATTGGAGGAATTGCCATAGTGCATGCACTTTTGTGTTCATATTATTTCAAATCCAATGACAACTTGTTTCCCATGCATCACTTGCTAAAGACATATTATTCAAAACAAATATAATATGCACATTTCACACTACAAGTCTCAAGACATATGGTGGCTTAAAAATGACCCAAAATAGAACACTTATTGCCCAATAATCATGCACAAGTTATAAAACAAATACCTGGAAAATACAAAACCTTAAATAAATACCTAGCAATGAGAAAAATGCAAGCTTTCTTTCATAGTATAAGTAATACAACATTCAAATTATGGACAACATGCATGCCAACCTATTTAGATTCTATGTGCATATGCTTCCCAACTATCATCTGCATGCATTAAACAAATTTTCACATCTAAATATGTATATACATCTTAAAAAATCACATGCAATTCACCAAGTCATTTTTTTCATATGTTTCTAACACCCCTGGGTATATGCATATACAATCTCAACAATGTTGGGCATGTGTGTATGCTATATTAATAGGTTGGGCATGTGGATAACAATACCCACAATATCAATAATGTTGGGCATATGTATGCTATATTAATAGGTTGGGTATGTGGATAACAATACCCACAATATCAACCATGTTGGGCATATGTGCAACATTCCAACCATGTTGTGTATGAAATCACTAAATCAAAAGGAGATGTAATCACCATTTCAAAAAAAAACCATTAAAAACTCACAAACATTAGGATAGAGCTTGGAAATCTTCATAGAGAATTATGGATAGCATATAAATGACACAATGCAAATCTTGAAGTGCATATGTTATTCTAAGTATTGATCCTTGCAATCCAATCCCATCATGGCCTCTTGTTCTACAATTAAGAGAGGAACAATGCCATGATATTGAGTATAATAAGTAAATGAAAATTCCAACAAAACCATTGCTTGAACAACTATCCTAAGTGTTATCCAACCATTAAAGAAATGCATTGTGAATAGAGAAAGGAATGGGCATAGGTTGAATGGTTTGGGAGGATCACTTGGGAAAGAGGAAGTCAAAATGTGAGGCAAAGCTATTGGCTTCAATATGTATGGAATGTGAAAGCTAGGTATCCATGGCTCAACCCCCTTCTTCATGTATAATTCTAAGAAAGGTGGCAAGGGTATGAACCTTTGACTACTTGATTCCGTTCAAGTCACAATAATGCCCAATGTATTTTCCAAATATGAAAGCCAAGTTGGGTTCATCAAGGCCGTGCCCATCAAGGAATCTTCACCAAATATGGTAATTGGTATGTGTAATAGATATATAGGATTGTTAATTTGGATTAAAAAAAGATAGGTATGCAAGGTCTAAAGATTTCTTGGCTTCTACATTGATTATAGAATTCACTCCAGTAATTGAAGGGAATAACCTTGATCGTAGGGATTTATCATCAGAAATTGAAGGGGGATGAAAATGAAAAATGGATGGGAGAAAAATGATGAAAATTCACATAGCTCATCACCCATAAACCAATAAAACCATCACCATGAAACAATGTAAATAAGACAAATCATTTAGGGTCTAATTCCATGATTAGAGCCTACCTCATCCACCATTCTTTGTTTTTGGTAGTTGGGAGGGAAATGTTTGGATGTAGGCTCCATCAAAACCACTACTTGAGCATGCCCAAATCTAAATGAAACTTCCTTGACCATGAATAATCCAAAATAAATCCCAAAAGATTTATCTTCTTCACACAATAGAAGGTGGCAAGAGGATTGTGCGTTCGACCTCCTCTTGCACTCAAAATGAGGGTGCATGCAAAGGTGAAAAGGAAAGTAGATACCCATATTCGAGTTGCCTTATGGAAGCTACAATACATAGCAATGGGTTCACTCAAACCTTAAATGAATCAAGCAAAGAGCTCTCATCCATGCCCACAATATTCCATGCAAAAACCTCAATTTATTCTCATAGCACAATCATGAAATCAATAATGAATGGATTGATTCAAGGTAGGTTTGATATCAATCCAAATATTTTTCATTCCCACCACTGGATCAAGATCATGTTGAAACGAATCAGTATTGTATCAATTTTCACTAATTTATTTCCTTTCAACGATTAAAGTTATTTAGAAGTGCTTACTTAATCACCAATGCATGCATAAATCAAAACAACACAGAAAAAATAGAACACTAGGATTTTTACGTGGAAACCCAATGCGGGAGAAAACCACATAACATATTTCTTTATGTTCTTCTGCAAGCACCAACTTACACTTTATAATTTTTTAGTTTGACATGCACCCACTCATCACAGATAATGAGGACACCAATCCTCTCAGGCACCAAATTGTCGCAGATAATGAAGACACCAATCCTCCCAAGAACCAAATTCTCATAGATAATGAGGACACTAATCCTATCAAGCACCAACCTGTCATGGATAGTGAGGAAACCAGTCCTCAGTGAGATTCAACTCACCCTAGCACCACCCTGCCACCCTTAATTCAATTTTTTTTTTAAATTCTTATAGAACTAGACCTTTTCAATATTTTTCTCTACAATTAAGAACAACTAATAAATCTCCAGTTCATTTCCTTTGAATAGTTACATGACCTTTTTCCTTCCCATTATCAACACCTAAATCAAACAGAGTGCATCCCTGTTTATAATGTTTTTTCCTGAGTTCCCCTTCTTGTATGTGGACGTGTAACAATTACATTGTGGACATATTTTGACAATATCAAAGTCCCGTTAGTTACACTTCTGTGTAAATAAAGTATGTGGATGCATGAAAGTTACATTATGGAAAAATCTTGACCAGATCAAAGTCCACGTAGTTATATGTGGACACACTTTTGTCTAAATCAAGAATATTTATTTGTTGAGTTACGATTGGACATTCTTTGACTAAAGCAAACATACCAAATCTTCCAATGAATAAATTCTAGCCCATCTCCTCAAAATTGACGCAACAATTTACATTATGGATTACGTAGATAAAATGGGAGTGTAAGACTCAAGTCCCAAGTCTTCATCTTGTCCCACTTTCCCTGCAGAACACTCACCCAGTTTCCCCATCAAACTGTCATCATCCCTTGGTGACTTTCTCTCTTAACTGCCAACCTTCCACTTGTTTCGTCACATTCCATTTCATCGCTTGTCACACAGACTTCGTCACACTTCACTGTTCCATTCATCGCACTGGCTCAAGGCACCCAATAGATTTTCATCTGCTCAACTTCCACATATTTCGTTGTAGTCCACTCCATTGCAATGGATTCATCTCGATCCAAGGGTCATTCAACTTTGTTTTCTTCGATTTCACCTCATACATTCTTGTGGTTGTCTCTGTGCCTTCCAATCTTCTTGTACATTTATATTTACCTTTAACACACTTCCACTTCCTGTGCACCATATTGTCGTGCGCACCATACTTTATGTGCACCATGTACATTACTTATTTGACATCAATGACAACATATGTGCAACAAAATCTCCCTTTGTTATTGATGGAAACCAAAAGAGCCTACTTCTCTATTCTGAAAGGTGACTGCCAAAACAATGGTCTTTATGCTAAGTTATTCCCTTTCGATGTGTGCAACTATAGAATTCTCCTCCTTTCAATGTGCACAACTGCAAGTTTCTCCCCCTTTCAATGTGTATAGTTGAAAGAAACTCCCCTTTTCAATGTGTGCAACTACCAGATCATTCAAGCTGCTCCCCCTTTCAATGTGTGGAACTACTAGATCAATGGCATTTATGGTATTCTCCCCCTTTGAAAACAATGACAAAGAAGGAATTGGGATATTCTCTCCTCTAGGCCTCTTTACATGCACATATCCATCCTTAAATAGAATACCATCGAGAGCCATAAAAAACTTCAACTGTGTGCATTTAGAAGTAGTGAACAATGTTCTTTATTGAAGAAGGGAAGATGAGATCACCCCTAACTTCTGTCTGAGATACTCAAAGGGTTCTCTGGGTAATGGCTTGGTAAAAATATCTGCAATATTCTCTTTGGAAGGAACATGCTCTAATGTGACCACCTGATCCTGAACTTTTTCCTTGAGAAAATAATAGTTGATTGGTATATGCTTAGTCTTATAGTGTCGAACAAGATTTTTAGAGAGATTAATGACACTTTTATTGTCACACATGATGGAGACAAGTTGATCACAAGGATCTTGAATACCCTTGATATTTTTTTTAATCCATAACACTCGAGTACAGTAGGATGTTGCTGCTATATATTTGACTTCAGTTGTAGAGAGATATATGGAGGTTTGTTTCTTGTTGAGCCAGGACACTAAAAAATTGCTAAGGAAGAATGTGCCTCCACTAGTTTTTTTTCTATCATCAATGCTTCATGCCCATTTTGCATCTGTATAAGCTCTGAGAATGAGTTTTGTGTCTTTTGTTTACCACAATCCATAATCAACAGTGCCTTGCAAATATCTAAATATTATTTTGACTGAAAGAACATGAGTTTCCTTAGGATTGTCTTGAAACCTGCCTACTAAACCTACTGCTTGTATGATGTCAAGCCTTGAAGCTGTGAGATAGAGTAAATTTCCTATCATAGACCTGTACATGGCTTGATCTACTTCTAGAACATTGTCATCCTTATTGAGTTTGCAACTGGTATTCATGGGAGTGCTTACTGGTGTGCAGTTCTCCATGCCAAACTTCTTCAATATTTCCTTGAGATATTTACTTTGAGAAATGAAAATTCCTTTTTCTGATTGATGAATCTGTAAGCCAAGAAAGAAGGAGATTTATCCTAACATGGACATCTCAAAATATTGCAGCATTGTAGCTGCAAAATTCTTACTCATTAATTCAATGTGACTTCCAAAAATAATATCATCAACATACACTACAATAATTAACATATCATTACCTTCAACTTTGATATATAAGTTGCTATCAAATGTTCCTCTTTAAAATACTTTCTGGTGCAAATACTTGTCAAGTATATAATCCCAAGCTCTTGGATCATGTTTTATCCTATACATGGATTTCTTTAATCGATAGACACAATCCTTTTTTTTCAATTAGCAGAAAACCTTCTGGTTTCTCTACATAAACTTCTTCCTCAAGGTCACCATTCAAAAATGTTGATTTGACATCCATCTGGTAGATTTTGAATTTTTTGTAGCATGCAAAAGCCAAAAACATCCTGATAGGTTCAATTCTTGCAACATGGGTAAAATTTTCTTCAAAGTCCACTCCTTCGACTTGAGCATACCCTTTGCATATCAATCTGGCCTTGTTTATGACTACCTTCCCATCTTTAATTAACTTGTTTCTATATACCCATTTAGTTCCAATTACATTCTTGTCATTTGGTCTTGGGACAAGATCCCAAGTCTTATTTTTCTCTATTTGGTCTAGTTCTTCATTCATGGATTTGAACCAATGGTCATCCTGACTTGCTTGCATAAAATTTTGTGGTTTAATCATGGATAACAGTGCAAAATTTGCAGAACTAGATGAATCTATCAATTTTCTTCTAGTTTGTAAACTTGCTTCCTTCTTTCCAAGAATCTAGTTCTTTGTATGATGTTTTTTAACATACCTTGATGGGGTCTTTGGATGTGATGTTTCCATTCTATCCTCTTCTTATGAATCCTCTTGTTCATGTTGCTCATCCATTCCATCGTCTTGTAACTTATTGTTGATTGGTTCATCATATTGATCATTATGGTGTCAATGTCTCATTGAATGAAGCAATCCCTCATCTACCTTAACATCTATGCTTTTAATTATCTTATGGAGCCTTTTGTTGTAGCACTTGTACCCTTTACTTATGGAGGAGTACCCTAACATGATACCTTCATCAGCTCTTGAGTCAAACTTACCTAAGTTGTCTTCATTTCTTCTAATGTAGTATTTTCTTCCAATTTTTTTGAAGTGTTGTATTGATGTTGATCTTCCATGCCATAGCTTATAAGGGGGTTTATCGTTGTTTACTCTTGTGCTCTTTATTGAGAATGGTAACAACCGTTTGAACGGATTCTCCCCAAAATGTTTTGGGTACTTTTTATTCATCAAGCATGGCTCTCACCATTTCTTGAATTGTTCTATTCATCCTTTCTACTACTCCATTTTGCTGAGGGGTTCTAGAAATAGCACACTGTCTCTTGATCCCATGATTTTCACAGTAACTATTGAATTCATTAGAAGTGAATTCTCCTCCTTTGTTTGATCTTAGGCACTTTATTTTTAAATCCATTTCATTTTCAATAATCCAACCAAAGTCATTCTAGTATCGTCATCAATTAAGAAATAAAATATATTTCACCTCGAGGTGATTGTGTACTAGTAGGGCCACAAAGATCTGTATGAATAAACTCAAGAGGTTGAGTGGTGGAGTGCTCTCTTCCCTTGAATTGAAATCTTCATTTCTTTCCAAACTAACATGACTTACATACAATATTCTTAGGTTTGGAAATTTTGAGCATATCTCTCACAACATATTTTTTTCCTAGCTTAACAAGTTGATTAAAAATAAGATGGCCTAGTCTTTTTTTCCAAAGCCATCTCTCATTAGTTTTACCAATGCAACATTTTTCTTTTCCTTATTCTATAACATACACATTCTCTGAAGTTCTGATTGCCTTGAAAACACTCTTTCTTGTATTTTCATCCATAACTTTACAACCTTTTGAATGAAAGAGAACAGTGTGTCCTTGGTCACAAATTTGAATTACACTCAACAAGTTATGTTTTAAACCATATACATACAACACATTTTGTGATTTAGTCTTTCCCTTCTTATCTTCATCTAGTACAATGGTTCCTTTCCCTCTAATTCTAGCTGAAGCATTGTTTCCAAAAGTAACATTAGCAACTTTTTCTTCAGTTAGGAATTCAAACTTACTCTTTCCTCATGTCATGTGCTTGGAGAAGGAACTGTCAATATACCATTGATTTTCTTGATTTTTTCCATATAGAGACAATCCACATTTTTTTTGTTTTTATTTTTCTTTCTCCAAACCTTGGTGAAATCTTCTTATTTGTCTTTCTTATAGATATGAAGCATCTTGCTTCTGCATTCACTTGCCTTGTGTCCAAAACTATTTCATATTTGACATTCAAGGTCATTTAGTAGAGGGGAGAAGGCATTTTGATACATAGCCATTCGAGGTTTAGTGAATATCATTCCTACATTTTGGTTATGTCTAAAATTACTACAACTCACAACCTTATGTCCAAAGTTTCCACAATAGAAACAATATCCATAGAAAAATCTTGGATGCCTTGGAATGAAAAACTTACTTGTAGGAATCGTTCTTTGTCTGCCAACATGATAAGATTCATGCACATGTTGCTTCCTTACTTCATATTTGTTTGCATATTTGGGATGATCCAATTCTAACTTCTTCTTCTTATCATATTTTGATTTGTTAGTCCGACCCTTGAGAGAATTTGCATAACTTGTAGGTTTATCACTAGTTGATATGGTGGTGCTTGATTCACCTTTGACAATTTTCAGACTTTCCTTATATCCTAGCCCTGTCTTATAATTTGGTGATATGTGATTGTTGACAATGTTATCTAGATTTTTCGTTCATTTTATGAATTTCATTTGAGTCTTGGATTTGTCTAGATCCTTTATTAAGGAAATTATTTCTTCTTCTAGTTTGTCACATATGTTCTCTTTTTCTTTTATCTGATTCATCAATATTTCTTCCTTTCTTTTGGCCTCTTCTAGCTGGATTTTTAAGATTATTACATCTGCGTTGATCTCATTGTCTTTTTCTTTATAAAATTGTGATTGTTCTTTTCTTAGTCTATTCTTTTTCTTAAGTCGGGATATTTCCTCCAGAGCACTAATGCGTTCTCCTTCCATGTCTACTACAACTTCACATTCTTCTACATCTTTTTTTCTTGATTAGATTTGTGTTGCTCCAAATCCATTAGAAGTTTTTCATCTTGAATTATATCTAGATCATATTCTTCTTCTTTAGTGTCTGAAAAGCTATTGGTATCCTCTTTTGAATAAAAACGATTCCTTTTAAAAGACTTTTTCTTTTTAAACTCCCTAGGTTTATCCTTGCCTTTTCTTTCTTTTTCATTGGTGTTGTTTTCTTTGAAAGGGACATTTAGATGCAAAATGACCAACTTTACCACAATGAAAGCATTTGAATGGTAACATACCTTTATATTTTTTGGAGCCCCTCTTCAGTTTCATTACAAAGTTAGCTTCTTCTTCATTTGAGAAGTGTTCTGATGAATCATGATCTTGAGATGCATACAATTTGATTGATGCCTTGAAGACTACGTCCTTTAGATCTGGTTATTCTTTCCTATTCCTCATCTCATAAGAAATTAAAATTCCATGAAGCCTATCCATAGTTATTTTATCTAGTTCATAAATTTATTCTATAACAAAAACCTTTGCATCAAGACTTGAGGGAGGAGATCTCAATACCTTCTGAACTACTATATCTTCTTCAATCTTTTCACCTAGCCATTTCATAGTATTTACAGTCTCATCTACTCTGAGAAAGAAAACTGCAATATTTTCATCTTCATTCATTCTTAGGCTTTGAAATTGCATTTTGTAAGCTTGAAGTTTGGCCAACTTTACTTTCTCGTCTCCTTCATAACTTTTTACCAGTTTTTCCCATATTTCTTTTGTGGATTCCAACTGCATCACTTTGAAATTTTTCGTTTCTAAAAGTCCTCCTTGGATGGCATTCATAGATCTTGCACTACTATAGTAATTTTTCTTACCATCTTCATTAGTTGGAAGAGTAGTTGGGATTTTATAACCATCTACCACAATTTTCCAGACTTCCATACCAAGAGACATCAAGTAGGTCTTCATTCTGATTTTCCAAAATGCAAAATTTGTTCCATTGAACATATGAGGTCTGGTTGAAGAAGAAAATGAATCTTGACTTGCCATAATTTATGTGTGATATTCCTTACAACTGTTAGGTTGTTACTGAAGGAACCTGCACTCTAATACCAATTGTTGAAACTCAAAGTAATAATGAGAGTATTGTATCAATTTTCACTAATTTATTTCCTTTCAATGATTAAAGTTATTTAGAAGTTCTTACTTAATCACCAATGCATGCAGAAATCAAAACAACACAGAAAACATAGAACACTAGTATTTTTACGTGGAAACCCAATGGGGGAGAAAACCACAAAACATCTTTCTTTATGTTCTTCTGCAAGCACCAAATTACAATTTATAATTTTTCAGTTTGACATGCACCCACCCATCGCAGATAATGAGTACACCAATCCTCTTAGGCACCAACTTGTCACAGATAATGAGGACACCAATTCTCCTAGGAACCAACCTATCATAGATAATGAGGACACCAATCCTCTAAGGAACTAATCTGTCACAGATAGTGAGGACACCAATCCTCAGTGAGCTTCAACTCACCCTAGCACCACCTTGCCACCCTTAATTAATTTAAAAAAAAAATCTTACAGAACTGGACCTTTTCAAGATTTTTCTCTACAATAAAGAACAACTGATAAATCTCCACTTCGGTTCATTTGAATAGTTACATGACCTTTTTCCTTCCCATTATCAGCACCTAAATCAAACAGAGCACATCCCTATTTATAATGTTTTTTCCCGAGTTCCCCTTCCTGTATGTGGATACGTAACAGTTACATTGTGGACATATTTTGACCAGATCAAAGTCCTGTTAGTTACACTTATGTTTAAATAAAGTATGTGGATGCATGACAGTTACATTGTGGAAAAATATTGACCAAATCAAAGTCTAGGTAGTTATATGTGGACACACTTCTATCTAAAGTAAGAATATTTATTTGTTCAATTATGGCTAGACATTCTTTGACTAAATCAAATGGACCAAATATTCCAACAAATAAGCTCCAACTCATCTCCTCAAAATTTATGCATCAATTTACATTCTGGATTACGCAGATAAAATGGGAGTGCAAGATTCAAGTCACGAGTCTTCATCTTGTTGCACTTTCCCTGCATAACGCTCCCCCAGTAACCCCATCAAATTGTTAACGTCCCATGGTGACTCACTCTCTTAACTTCCAACCTTCCACTCATTCAGTCGCATTCCATTTCGTCACTTGTCACATGGAATTCATCACACTCCACTACGCCATTCATCACACTAGATCAAGGCACCTTGTAGATTTTCATCTACACAACTTCTACATATTCCATCACACTAGCTTTGTCTCGATCCAAGGGTCATTCAACTCTACTTTCTTTGATTTCGCTTCATACATTCTTGTGGTTATCTCTGCACTTTCTAGTCTTCTTCTACATTTCTATTTACCTTTCACGCACTTCGACTTCTTGTGCACCATACTGTCTTGCGCGCCATATTGTTCATGTTCCATGTACATTACTTCTTTGACATCAATGACAACATATGCACAACAGATCCATGGTCCAAATATGTGTGCTATAATTCTTGCACGGGAAAGTATGATGGTTGACATTAATCCTCCATTGTATGGCTTGTACAAGTGATTTGGACTCCTCTATTAGTTTGCACAACAAATCCCGAGGTGGATTTACCATCAAACTTGCCAATTGAACCAAATATTTGCTCAACTCCAAAGTTCAAATAACAAATGAGGCCTTGAGGTACAACCTTATCTTATATCTCCTCGGACCATTGTAACAAAAAATCCATTACCAATACTTTGTGTTAGTAATATGTTAGTCCTTTTCAATTTGTGTTTGTTTGCACACTAATTGTTTGTTTTGTAAATACTAAAATTAACAAATGTAAACATGAGACAAATAGAAGAACAACCATACCATATGCTAATCAAAATGTTTGCAAGTACATAAGCATAAGCATTTCCCAATTGCATCAAACATATACACATTGCCACCATCATAAATATATCATCGCCATAACAATAGCGATCACATTAAATGCATAAGTGAATAATAAGCTTAGTGATCACATTAAATGCAAAAGTGAATAATAAGCTTAGGTATACATTGCTGCCATAATAAAAACATCACATGATTTAATTTAGTGCACACTAGCTAGTGAGCCTACTAGTATCCCACCTCGGGATTGACGAGGTTCAATAGTTAGGGTAATGTTCTTAAAAAAACATGACTGATTGCAATACTTTGTGATCACAATGGTGTTGACCAAAACAATGGTTCAACAATGTGAAAAATTAAAATGATGGAAGGAATTTAGCATTGACCTTGGAAAAAAGGTTGATAAAAGTGCCATTTGATTTCACCAACAAAGAGCGGGTCAATGAAGAAACATAGTTTGGTTATACGAGTTAAAAACCGAGTAGTTATTACATAACATTACATTGTAGTAAGGTGTATTTAGTCATAAGAAGAGGGTTGGTTCCACCGTATTCAACATATATAAGAAGAGGGATGGTTCAAAATATAAGAAGAGGGTTGGTTAGGATGATAAAGATACAACCAAAAGAAAAAAGTAAGATTCAAATGAGATAGAGTTCAATGACATAAGGATGCCACCAATTTGGCAATATAACTAATATTTATGAAAATGAGTATTAAAGAAATTATTAAAATATTATATTACTAATATGCACATAGACAATGAGTATAACACAATTACATAGTAGCTAGAGAATAAAAAGACAATCATATAGCATGATTATGCAATGATGCTACAAGAAATGTGGAAAATAACTTTACAATTACCCTATTTATTTAACATGATGGACCTCATATTTATATAAATGGTTCTTGAGGTACAATGATATTCATTACAATATATAATCATGTGTGGTGTAGGAAAACATGGTCTGGCATGGTGACATAATATTAAATGATGGTGGGTGCATATTAAAACTCATGACTATGTTGGCTAAGAAAGATGTTTTTAGAAAATGCATGTAGGTTGGTAGACACTTAAATTGTGAGGGATGACGTGTTAGTCATAAAATCTTATGGTGATAATATTCCAAAGTCCAGAGGTTAAATAACAATAGAAGGATTTCACTATAAGATGTTGTACACTAATTATAAGCATGCACTTAACTAATACTTGATGATCCTTTCACTAAATTGTATGCCTTTAATTGAGAAGTGTGCTCTAGCTATCTCATCCTTATTGAGAATCACATTAAAACTGAGTGCTAAGTTGTCTTATGTTAGTTGAGTTAGTGATAATCACAAACATTTTATAAACATCAACACCTTGAAATTTTCCATCATTCATATACGTGTGCGCCTTATAAAATTATTGAAATATACAAGCAAGAATGCCACAATCTTTTTTAAGTTCACTAAAATATATCATCTCTTAATCCATTTGTATATGAAATGAGTCACATGGAATGTAGGGGGATTCGTTAAAGAGTTCCTTGAAGGTAAATGATGGAGGAGAAGAAGGTAAGTTATTTAACTAAACCACCAAAACTAGAAGGGTTAGAGGCCATTTTCCCTTTAGGAATAAATGCTCACTACACAAAGATGATTTTACATGGAAAGAAGGAACCCTTTTAATATAGAAATATAGGTTCTTATGCTAAGGTGTAATATGTTGGGTTGTTGTATTCTTTACAATGAAATTCTAGTCGAGGTTGATCGAATGGGAGTGAAAGTCAATGGTCGAGGTGGATTGACAGGACAAAGTCGAAGTCGAAGTAATCGACAACAAGTCAAAGAGGTCAACCAACAAGAGGTCGACAAGGATTCGTGTGGAAACCGACTGAAGAATGAATGGAGGTTGACTGGTATATTTGACTGGTAATCTGACTGGAAGTCGACTTATAATCCGACCGGTAGTTGACTGTAACAGAATCCCGAGATTCATAGGATTTGTAGCTGATGATCTGCATGGATCTGTAACCGTTTTTTGGGCACCTTTTCTTTAGGGTTTTTCCTATTGAATTTTGAGTAGCTTCAGAAGGTATTATTGTTATATCTATATTGTATTAGACCAAGTCAAAACCCTAAAGAATAATATTATGTTGTATTTGTAAAGTCGGCCCTATTGTGCCTTTGTAAATGTCGACCCTATTGTGCCTTGGAAAAAGTCAATTGTAAATTAGAAAGGGTAAAGTGTACAAGTTGGCCCTGACCTATTTCTGAATGGCTCAACTTGTATTTATAAGAGGCTAGTCACCTCACTTGAAGAACACACAACATAAGCTCTCCTACAAAAGGATAAGTGCGTAAGTTTGAGGAGGAGACGCAACTACAGAGGAAGGGTGTTTTGGTGAAGGGTTTTGGTTATCTCTTGGAGGACTATCTTGGTCCAGTGGTGCACTACCCTATTCTGGTTATGGTTTCTGGTCTATTATCTCTTGAGAGAGACATTGTACTTGTTGACAAATCTATATTGAAGAAGCTTTACTGGTTTTTCTCCCACACAAGGGTTTCCCAGGATACATCTTGTGTATATTATGGTGTCTTTCTTTCAATGATCCTTATGCATGAAATTATTGTTTTAATAGTCTAAAGGTAAAGAATATTGAATACACTTAATTGCTTAAGAGAAATTTTAACATGGTATCAGAGAGGGCCTGAAAGAAGCAATTTTCATAGTACAGAAGAACTCACTAGGGAAGTAAAGACCACAAGAAGACTCTCCTAACCCTAGCACATCTTTCTTTGGGTTTAGATTTTCAGTTTGATGAATATTTGAAAAATGCAACCGCCGACAATTGAATAAAACCATAGAAGGTGATTTCTCCCACTTTTTGGAGGACATTGGTTAAATTAAAGCTACCAAGGAGATCGCCTAAGGAGGGTGCACCTTTCCCTCAAAGCAAAATTCCAAAATTCACATTTTAAAAAATTAGGGTTTCCTCATAAACCCTAGCTCAAGACATCTTGCAACTGCAGATTGAAGTTGGAGCAGTTCACCTTGGCTTAGCACACTCTCTGGTAAGTTCAAAACCTTTCTTTAAAAGTTTTTCATTTTTCTTATTGTACTATCGTTCAAGGACAAGATGGCACCCAGTACCAAGCTTGATGAGAAGCTTGAGGGTGCTGATAACTTCTGAGCATGGAAGTATAGAGTGATGCTCACTCTAGAAGAGAATGATCTAGAAGATTTTGTCAAAGAAGAAGTTCCAGAACCATACAAAGATGAGGCCAAGGAAATACACAAAAATAACCTAGTTAGGGAAAAGAGAATCATTTTCAATTCTATCAAGGATCATTTGATCCCTCATGTCTCATCATTGACAATTCCCAAGAAAATGTTTTATGCATTGTCCCAATTGTATGAAGGAAAGAATATCAACTGGAATATGGCCTTGAGGACACAACTCAAGAATGTGAAGATACAAATTTCAGAAACCATTCAATCCTACTTCACAAGGGTGTCTCAAATCAAAGAACAACTTGAAACCATTGGAGACACACTCGAAGAAGATGAATTGGTAATAACTTCCTTGAATGGTCTAACCATATCTTGGGAATCATTCATTCAGGGAATATGTTCAAGAAGAAGGATAAGAAGGTTTAACAGACTATGGTATGATTTCACTCATGAAGAAGCTAGATTGGCAACAAGAGAAGAGAAACTAGGCAATGAGGAAAATCAAGCTCTAGCAGCTCATGCAAGAAAATGAAAGAGCAAGAAGGAAGTTAACTCCCACAAGAACCCTCATGGATTACAAAAGACACACAAGTTTAAGAAGGATTTCTCAAATTATAGATGCTACATATTTCAGAAGATGGGACACATTGCAATAAATTGTGCCAACTATAAAGGTCAGGTCAGAAAAGGAAAGTATAAAATAAATCATGCTCATGCCATAGAAGATGATGAAACTGATCAAGAGAGAGCCAAAGAAGATGAATCAAGCGAATAATATGCATTGATATTAGATCTTACAGGTATACTCACTCATGGAAGTGACATGTGGCTTATTGATAGTGGTGCTTCTAAGAACATGACAGGTTACAAAGATTATTTCTAAGAATTAGTTCAAAAGGATTCACCTCACAAGGTGAAGCTCGGTGATGACTATCAATATCCCATTAAAGGAGTAGGAGAAACATATTACATATTGGATTCTGAAAAACCTATGAATATGAAGGATGTTTTGTATGTACCTAGTTTGAAGAAAAATCTCCTTTGTATCTTGACTTTCGATGATAAATGATTCAAAGTTTCTTTCATTGATGGTGAAGTTCTAATGTGGCCAAAAGGAAAATATATTGATGATGCTGTAGTGATTGGTGTTCAAGAAGAAGGCCTATACAAGTTAAAGGGACATTCGGTTTCAACATTAGTACACACTACAACTACTCCAAGTGAGATGTGGAATACAATATTTTCTCACATACATTACAAAGCCCTACCAATCATGAGAAAGATGGTGACAGGTCTGCTAGAAATCCAAGTCAATCATGAAGGAATATGTAAGGGATGCACACAAGGAAAGCACGTGAAGAAACCATTTCCAAGCAGTGATAAAAAAGCCAAAGGATCCTTGGACATCATACATTCAGACATGTGTGGACCAATGTCAGCCACTTTACTTAGCAAGTATGTATACTAAGTTTCATTTACTGATGTTTTGTCATGTAAAACTTGGATTTACTTTTTGAAAGCTAAAAGTGAAGTATTCAAAAAGTTCAAAGAATTCAAGGAACTTGTTCAAAATATTTATGAGAAGAAGATAAATATATTAAGTTCAGATAATGGAGGATAATTCACATATGATGAATTCAAGGCATTCTACAAAGAAGTTGGGATTAAGAGGGAGCTCTCTACTCCCTACAATCCTCAGAAAAATGATGTGG
>CBVK0103874590.1:0-12859 GCA_900067695.1 Picea abies
AATGACTAAGAGGTCCCTCTAGTTAATCCTATTAGGGTTCTCATGAAAGTTCATTGCGGTTTCGCAAGGGTGGTCCACCACATGAGGTTCTCATCAATACCTCCCAAGAAAAACTTGTAAAGATAAACTTGGATAAAAACTTGTTTAAATCAACTAGGTTAGTATTTGACATAATGGTGTTACCACTTTTCAATGGATATATCAATTATAAATCACTTCTTCAAAATGATGAGGTAATAAGACAAGTGCACCCATTATCATATAGAGTTGAAAGTGAAAATATCTTTTTAAAGGGAGAGCAAGGATGATTCATTTAGGGTTGAGTGTAGAAATGTAGGAGGAATATGAACATGAGAGTAAAAATAATTCAACACAAGACTTAAATGATCCTTGATAGAAAGAAAATGAAGAGATTAGCCCATACCTCCAATTAGCTAAAGTGAAAACAATGCTAAGCACATGACAAATATCATATCACTTTGGCATTAGTACCAAGTAAGTAATGGAGCAGGTTTTTGCAGTACCAGAACAGATGGTACTAGAACAAAGCAGGGGAAGAAACAAAGTGACATGATGGATGATTTTTTCTCATTCATGGAGACAACACTTCACAAAGGAATTCAGTGATAATATACGAGGAGATGTATATGAGGGCTTGCAAAATTTTATGGTAGGGAGCGTAAAATAATTGAGAGTAACCATATGTTTACTACATAATTAATCTAATTTCTTTAGTAAAACTAAAAATGTTGAATTTGTATGTCCTGGTACTTAAATCAAGCAACAAAACTTGAATATATGATTATATCTACCAACACCTTATTACTAGTACTGGATCACATGAGTACCATATGGACGCAGGGTTGTGCTTCAATACTAGAATAGTGCATAGTTGTGGTTCAGTACCAGAATAGTGCAGACCTCCTCCTTTGGTACCGAGTGAGCACAGATGCGACCATCAGTACTGAATGAGAGAAATATTGGATGAGCACAACAATGTTGTTCAGTACTGGATGAACGCAGAGGAAAATATTGTTTGCAGTACCAGATGAATGCAATTCTACAGTATCAGAATAGAATGGTACCATAATTCTAGAAATGACTATCAAATCCCAACACTGAACATGTTGGTTTGGCCTCACCAATGGAAGTTGCAAAATAATATGAAGGTTTCAGCAACCACTCCCCCATGGCTAAGGTTTTACATGGCCTCATGCAAACAATGTGAGATTGTAAAAAGGGATTCTCAGAGAGTTTCAAACATCTGCTAAAAACAAACCAATAGAACTAGATTTCTATTCATGCTTAAAAACATAAAATTTAGGGGGAAATGTCAAAAGTTGAATTATTAGCTATGAATAAAATAGTTTGGAATTAACATTTAGTTTCAACTTCTATTAAAAAGATCACTGAATTGATCATCCTTGTGAAATAGTGGTCTTAAAATAGATAGGTAATGATAAAGAACGAATGCATCATTTTTAACAACTTAAGGAAAAAGAAGAATTTTGAAGAAATAGGTCATGAAGCACTCCCTTAAGTGTTGTCTTCCATTGACAAGGATGCCTTCTCTACTTTTGAAACAATTCTAGTATTATGTGGATTCAGAGGATGAAGAGATTCCTTTCTCATAAGATTCCAAACAAAATTATCATAACTTTTAAAAAGAAATATACTATAGGAACAAAATATCTTAAACCGATTGCTTTATTATCTTTTGACATTCCCATTTATGAAAAGTATGAAAGATAGGTTGCATTGCAACATTTATTTATTTACTATCCTACTCTAATTGAGCAAAAGAAAATTTCTTTCAAGTATAAGAATACTTCCAGTGAAGCCATGTGTGTAATAGGGTTAGAAATATATCCATACTTAGGTTTAAAAGATAAATTTTAATGCATACCAGAGTATGAAGGACCAACCACTTTGATGATGAGGTCAAGAAATACTAAAAAATAAAAGAGTGGTGTGACCTAATAACTAATTGAAACCATGTTTCAATAGGATCATTATATTCTCATTTCTCTTCTTTGTTTAGGTCACACTAAATGTCTTCCTCTACCATGATATGCATATTATCTTCTTCAAGATGATTGGTCTTTGGAGTACATACAGAATCTGCTGAGAGGCATGCTAAGGACTCCTCAATCTCAAGTTCCATTGGTTTCTCTCCATTGAATTATATCCATGATTCTTTATTCCCTTCAACAAATTGACAAGAGGAATCTGATGGGACTTCTAAATCTTCCCGTGGAGAGACAATTAAATTCTTGACTACTCTCAAGATATTCTCTTCCTGAGAGGCGTATATTCTGGCTATTGCTAGAATGTGAGAAAGTCCTTGGAGGGACATTCTTCGAGCTCTTGATCATCCTTGAATTACTCTAGTTGGTTGGTGATCCCTATCTCGCAACACAATTTAGTACTCAGGGGTTCTTACAACACCCCAAAAATGATTTATCATCAAAGGTTTGAATATTAAAACTAAGAAATTAAAACTATTTGAAAAAATAAAACACACCAAACTTGAACTCCTTGTGTTATTGGGACCCTACTTTCACCAGGTTATCTATTCGCACAAGTTATCCCATCATGAAAACACAATTTTTCATAAAAGAAGGAAAAACACACTTGCATTAAAAGAAGAGAGGACAACCTAACTTTGGAGAAACCCCACCAAAGTGGATGCATGGGCTCTTCATGCAAATCTTACCATCTTCTCTCAAACCTTAGGTCATCCATAAAACCAATCCAAAACCATTAAAGCAATCTGGTTCAAATACTACCTATTACCGTTTACAACTCCCTGACAACGGCGCCAAAATGTTGGTGCAATTATTTGCATAATATATTACCAAACATAAATTATCAATGGGGATTTGTAATTAGTAGAGTTGATGCACTATATGTGCCAATAATAGATAGGTTCCTATGTCTTATGAGTACAAATTTGATAAGAAAACCATCAATAAAAAAAATACTATGTTTTCAAAGATAACACTCTTCACACAATTAAGAAGTTAGAAAGCAAAACATGCAATCATGCACTGAAAATATTTTTCTCAGATAATGCCTTGTCCATTTACAAGCTCATGAAGTGGAAAGATAGAATTTGACTTAGTTATCTGTAGCTACTACTCTTAACAACAACACTCTATTTTAGAATATCCAAATGCTTCACCAATTTCAAACTTAAAAGAGAAAACTGATAATAAAACCTCTCAAGAAAACAATTAAGAAAAAGGTTCTGTGAGATCGGAAGAGCGGTTCAGCAGGAATGCCGAGACCGATCTCTTTTTCTCAGATAATGCCTTGTCCATTTACAAGCTCATGAAGTGGAAAGATAGAATTTGACTTAGTTATCTGTAGCTACTACTCTTAACAACAACACTCTATTTTAGAATATCCAAATGCTTCACCAATTTCAAACTTAAAAGAGAAAACTGATAATAAAACCTCTCAAGAAAACAATTAAGAAAAAGGTTCTTTCTTAGGTGACAAATCTATCCATTAGAGGTTCATGAAATGAAGAGATGAACTTAGATCTTGTTTCCTGTAACAATAAAAAACAATGATAAACTTTCTACACACAACATTTAAAATGCAATCACTCATAACTTAATCAATTCTGGAAGAACCTCTTTGTTCCTACATAGGAAACATTAGGTGTATTAAGATTCTCCATTTAATAGTCCATGTAGGGTGAATGATGGGGTCTTAATTGTTCTTGTATTAACACACTTGAAATTTCAAAGTAAATTATGAAAGTCTCTATAAAGAACATAGTTTCAGGAATGCAAAATTTTATAAATCTCTACAACTATATCAACACAAATTACTGTTTATGAAACTAAGTAAAATTACTAAAGATCAGGTGCACCATACTTATCAAAATTACACTAATACAATCCCATTCACAGTTTTCTCAAAATATATAACAATTATACAGGTCCAACACAATAGGTACACTTTATGAATTCATATTTTAACTCAAACACGAAATCAAAATAATAGGTACAGGACACACACAAATGAGTACCGGAATAAAACAAACATGTACAAGAATAAAAAGATGAGTTGTATTTTACATTAAGCTTACCATATCAGAACGGTGGGCCCTTCCCAATTCCAACATGGAATCTCTAAAAAGATAACTGACAAAAGCGTTCTAATCATACCCAGAAATTGCACAACAACTCATTTGTATTCCTTCAACTTGTAAAATCGAATCAACAGTTCCTCATCTTGTATATTATGGAAATATGAATCATTATGTCATTACATCCATATGTATCTCTTCTGTATCATATCTCCTATACAACATCCCTTATAAATAAGGTGAGTCGTTAATACCAAGATCTGAGGATAAGCATGAAACTTTTTATAAAATATTACAATTAGAAATTCATATCTAATATTTAGAGATTGACTTCATCCTCATGACACAAAGTTCATAAGTGATGAAGTCTCTCAAAACCAATTTGGAGACTTCGATCCAATTGATTTCTTGGAATCTTCAATAGCAAACTCGTCTAACAAACAATTTCTGGAAATAACAATTGGAATTGGAATACACATAGGCTAGTACCGGAATAGGCACAGTGTATTGGTACCGGAATAGCACAATAGACTGTACTGGATCAAAACTTCTTTGGGTACCTGGATGTTGAGGTACTGGAATAGACTTCTTAGGATTCAAACAATTAGGATTATACAAAATCAAGCATTTTAATCGAATTAACTCAACAAAAATAAACAAATCATGCCTTAACCATAAGTTATCTCTCTATGCACATGAACAAGGTCATTGATTGTATTTATGGAGGAAATATTCAATTAGATACACATATCATAAGTAAAATTGACTCAGACATAGATAATATAGGGTAATAGAAGTGTCAATACTGAGACTCAACACAATGCACAACCAACTACCACATCAACTGCCACATCACCATCGTACAACCACGTGTCATGCCATGTCAACATCTATACTACCAAGTCACCTGGCCAGTCAACTACCATGTCATCTTCCATACAACCTAGTCACTCTGCCACGTCACCATCCATACTGCCTAGTCAAATACCATGTCAAATTTTGTACAACCCAGTCAGCCTGCCATGTCAACATTAGTACAATCACTTGTCGTCTGTACTGCCATGTGTCGACCTTTCATTGGGCCACATCATGTATGGACTGCCATGTTTCATCTGTATACTGCCATGTGTCAATTCCATATTGGTCCACGTGTCACCTATCGTACTATTGACATCAACAATACGTCATGTTGACTTTGACCATTTTGACTTTTTTCCTTTTTGGGAAATCAATCAAAAAATGATAACTTTCGCATACAACCTCCATTTGTGAAAAAAATATATGGCCAAAATCAACGCGATGAGCCCGATGCAATGGTGTTGGTTTCATCTGATTCTGAGAACTTTTATTTTTAGGACTTCCTGGATCCATTTTGGATCACAAGTTCAACAAGAATTTGATGAGCTCTCAAGTACTAGAATAAATTCTTTGTTGTCAAAGGTCACCCTTTAATAAAACAGGTCTTGGATACATTAGTGAGGCCTCATGCAAAGAATATGCAAATTCTAATCCCAACAACAACATCAAAGAGAGAGGAAGCTCCACACAACCAGTAATGAAATTTGAAGAGAAGTGTTCCATGTCATTGGAAAAGAAGAATGAAGAGAAGGCTAAGAATTATGCATATATGCTCAAAAGAAGGAATCATGATGAGCAAGAGTCAAAGAGGAATAAATGCATAAGAGATGTATTTCCTAGAAGATCTTATAATACCTCCAGGTATCAAATAATATTCATTCATTATGAAGGAAACAACATAAGAGAAGGTCGTTCTCATCTAAGGAATGAATTCAAAAAGACTTTATCACAAAGAGAATCACCTGCTTCCAGGTATCAAAGTTTCTTTCTTGGTTATTGTTTTACTTGTAATAAATTTGGACATAAAGTTGTATATTGCAGATCATATGGAAGAAATGTTCAAGCAATAGATGTTTACATTCCACCACACAATATTGAATGTTATAAATGCCACAACCATGGGCATATTGTTATCACTGAAATTTCGTCTGCAAATGGTTACAAGAATTCAACATCGTCAAACATTTATGAGGTCACCCATGGACCAAAATTACCACAAAGGAATTTACAAAGGGTCAAAAACTATACAATTAGTGACAAAATTAAATGGATCTATGAAGACACAGGGCACGTGTGCACATGCGCAAAACAAAAACACAAGATTCACACACATGCACACGATGCACGAGTGTTGTCGCTAAAATCCATGCACCTGAGAAACAACGGATTTATGAGAGTGGTCGGCCTCCCACCCACTTATGGTTCATCTTCCAAGTTGATTTGACACTCAAATCTAGATTGGATTCGACTAGGTGGCTGGTCAAAGCCCTAGAAATTCCCTAATTAGCCTCTTTACACACTAGAAACTAGTTGGACAATACGTCAAAGGAATGCTATAAAAGGGCCATGGATACACTTCATTTTTCAAGGAATTCATAGCAAATTTATGCCTCCATTATTCTCTTGAGGAATCCTCTATTCTCATCAAGAGTATACTAGCATCATTGCATTGGGAAATCCATCTCACCCCTTGAGTGGATTAGCAAAGAATTCTTTCACCATTTTCATTTTCATTTTCAAATTTGTAAGAAGAGCTTATTTGTGGGGGTCCAAAATCCCTCCCTTGGAGGAAGAAGGGACTCATAGTCCTCTTTCTTCTCAGTGTTTTCTTTCACTAATATTAGCCTTATCATTGGTGACATGGGTCTCATTGTTTATTTTGTCCTTATGTGCCCATGCTCATTAATTTAGTTGTTCTTTTATTTCTTAGTTTAATTATTAGTTGTTATTTTATATTTCTTTCCCTAACCCTTTTCCTTCCAGCTGTCCTGCTTAGCAAACCCAACTAATCTTGCAAGCACCTCTTTTTTCCTCACTAAGGTGATGAAAGAGGCGCAACAGATTGACGACTCCACTGGGGAAATGTATCAATTTCCTACCCCATTTGGTTTTTTCTAGCTCTTCTTTTTATTTATTTAACTTGTAGGTGCATTAACCGGCCTAAGACGGCCTACCAATCATCCAATTCCAAGTTGAATTGGGAGAATTCCATCCAAAATTTTCATTCATGGCTATGTGTCACCTATGCACGAGTTTTTTTTCCCATAGACACGCATCGTGTGCACATGCGCCTAAGTCATGGTTTTGTTCTGCGCACCTACACCCATTAGCTCTTTTCGGTCTGCGCACATGTGCTCTGTGAACCTCTGTCTCCACTAAGACCCGCGCACTTGTGAAAAAAATTCACATTGTAAGGATTTTTGAGATTTGGGGAAGGCCCTTAGCCTTCCTAAAAGTGATTTCATGCATGTTTTAAGCTACACCACACTTGTTCCCCTCTTCATATAAAGGGATTAGTCAAAAAAAATAGGCACTTAGGAGGTTTAAAAGTCATTATTTCCTCTTTTTCTTTCATTTTTCCACATGGATGGCTTGCTTTGACTAAAAATATAAGTTGGAAATCATTTGCAATCACATCTAACTTTCATTGGGACTAGAAGTTGGGTAACAATCACTTAGTATGCTCTTCTCTCACGCCCCCAAGTGACCTTGAGAATCAGAAAAAGATTGTGGAACAATTTCATCTCCCTTAAGAAGATTAAAACCTTTAGGAGAGGACAACAACCCTTCTTGGGACTCCTCTTAGTTTATTTTTTCAAAACACATCTTAATATTGTAACGGGCCCATACATGCCCACATGCTACAAAGATAAGAAAGTGTTGAAATTTACTTTCTTAGATTAAATCACTAGGGAAGTCTAAAGGTTTTGTAACGGGCCCATACATGCCCACATGATCATAATCTAGGATAGTTTCAAAGATTTCCTTAGATTACATCACAATAGGGAGTTAAAGGAATAGTAACGGACCCATAGGTCCACATGCTAGCTTCCTAGGGACTTTTGAATTACGCAAGGTTGTACCAAAGGAACTTAGTTAATTAGGTAATCAACACTTGTAAGGACCAAGCGAAGTCCACATGAAGAAAGGTGACACTTAATTCATTAAAAATTGGCACACTTTCACTCACTCACACACAAAAGTCACTTATCACTCACATAGTTTCTTCTTGAAACGTGGAGGTCAAAGTAAGTTTCCTCCAAAGGGATTCCGAAACATCCCACCCTTTTCTTGACGAAACTATCCACTCCCATTTAATTTCAATGAGGTTGGCTCACACCCCTAATCTCTCAAACCACTACAGCTAAAATGTTTCTAAAAAAATCACTAAGTTTTCCTCCATAGGAGGTGCCAAAAGAAATTTTTTAGTCCATGTAGGATTTCAGGGATAGGCATCCAAATAACTCCCCATTATCTGGTTCTCACATTGTCAAAACCATAGAAGTTGTCAAATAGGGAACTGAAAATCCTCCAAGTCAAGTGTCCCTAACACCATAAGGCATGGAGATACCCATGAAGGGTTGAAGGTCGAGGTATGGTTGTTCTGTGTGTCCCCCCTTGAGGCACCCACCTCTTGGACGGGTTCCAGCCCGTGACCCATTTCTTAGGCCAAAAATCTAAATGTCGCACTTTGACCAAGGTACCTAGTGACCAAATTTTAGGACATCTACCCAGGTGGAAATTGTGGGCTGCAATTGCACCTTGATAGGATTTTGTGTGGCTATTAGGAAATATCACTAGCTCTTTTTGGATATGCCCCCTTTACCCCTCATTATAGCCGATTATTTCATCCTTCACTAGTTTCTCTTCCAGTGACTTCAGACCCCACTGTTGAGTACTATTGGAACGTCCAATGCTATTTGAGAGGAAGGACGTTACGTCTTTTAGGACACGAGAATTTGTTTTATTTGATTCCCCACATAGACAAAACCCACCTATCCACATATATTCTTATTTTTCAAACCACTTTATGTATGATGCACTTCTGATTACATTTTGATTTGGATATATATATTGTGTAAAGTTCAAAATTTGCAATAAAGGTTCTTGTTTACTTTCTCTCATCACATTTTGCACACATCCACTCAGCTAGTCTGTCACATACCCACTATAACGTAGTAAAAAATTTCCATTTTTCTGCAAGGGACAGAATCCCCGATTATTGATGAGCCCCTTTTTACCTTAGCCCTACCGGCTATGTTGGTGGTCTACGTGACCTGCCTTCATATGGCCACAATCCTAGGCTCCTATCGGGATTTCATCGTTTTCAATGTCGATGTGCGAACATCCCTAAGGCTCACGATTCTCCAATTCCCAACATGCCTTTTCATGCTAGCTCTCCTGGCTCAGCCCCTGGTCCATGTAACCATCACCCCGTGATCACAACCTTACCCCTTCGTCGGGGTTTCGGGGTTTGCGATGCCAAAATGCATGTGCCTATGGGATTCTCGACTCCTCGAATCCTGATTCTCCGATGGCTCTCGATTTTTAACCTGCCACCTATCCTCCACCGACTCCTGTGTGGCCCCACGCTATATTCCTACCTATCGGAGTATCATGTTTCATGATTCCAACATGTAAGAGTTTCACACCTTCAAAAACTCTGATTCTCCGATCCCCGACTCCTTGGGATCTCATGACACGTGTCCCAAATAATGGGCGGTTCTGATCTCGTCAAAATATCGTGCTTCATGACTTCGCAGCTTCTATTGCCAATATCAAGGGCTTCAACCTACGAAACCCTGATACACGATCCTACATGTAGATCCGACGGTTCTCCTATGACCCAGATCCAATGGCTACCCTTCTTTCTCACACCTCGCATCTCGTGACTTGGAGCACCAAATGCTTGGACCCTTACCCTGCGAACCTCTGAGTTCATTAGATCCCTAGATCTTTGCAACCTGTCCTCCTTGGATGGACGGTTCTGATCCTCTCATGGCTTCTCCATTCACGACTTGGAGCATTCAAATTTTGGACTCCTACCCCATGAACCTCTGATCTCACGAGATCCCTGGATCTCTGCCACCTGTCCTCCTCGGATGGACGACTCTGATCCTCTCGTGGCTTCTCCATTCATGACTTGGAGCATCCAAATTTTGGACTCCTACCTCGTGAACCTCTGAGCTCACGAGATCCCTGGATCTCTGCCACCTGTCCTCCTTAGATGGATGGCTCTGATCCTCTCGTGGCTTCGCCATTTGCGACTTGGAGCATCCAACTTTTGGACTTCTACCTCATGAACCTTCGAGTTCATGAGATCCCTAGATCTTTGCCTCCTTTCCTCCTTGGATGGACAGCTTTGATCCTCTCGTGGCTTCGCCATTTGTGACTTGGAGCATCCAACTTTTGGACTCCTACCCCGCGAACCCCCAAGCTCACGAGATCCCTGGATCTCTGCCACCTGTCCTCCTCAGATGGACGGCTCTGATCCTCTCGTGGCTTTTCCATTCTCAACTTGGAGAATCCAACTTTTGGACTCCTACCCCACAAACCTCCGAGCTCATGAGATCCCTGGATCTCTGTCACCTGTCCTCCTCAGATGGATGACTCTGATCCTCTCGTGGCTTCGCCATTCGTGACTTGGAGCATCCAACTTTTGGACTCCTACCCCGCGAGCCTCCAAGCTCACGAGATCCCTGGATCTCTGCTACCTGTCCTCCTTGGATGGATGACTCGTATCCTTTTTGCTCCTATTCACAATGCTTAACCCTCATCTATATACCTATAGATCTAATGATTGTCAGGTTTCCTAGCTAAGATCTGACGGTTTAGATCAGTCCCGATGCCGCGCCCTTCCCTACTACTCTTTGGAAGTGGAAAAACTAATGGTCCAGATGTTCTCATGGAGCCTGGGGGTCTACTATTCGTATTTCCTTGCTATTCATGAAGATAGAGGAAAAAGGGTTAAGGAAATTAACACCCTCGTTCATTCCTTTGATTTAACGATCGTGAATGACCGCAGGTTCCCTGAGTGGATCTCATTCATTGATCAATACTTATCCTTACGCTGCTACTTCAGGATTTTTAAGAGGGTCATTCCTCTTCATACAGGGTTGCTAAGACTTGCACATTCAAGTCCTTTTTCTAGGTTCTTGGTAAGCCTTTCTAAGAAGGGAATCTCTGTGAAGAGATCTAATCCAGGGCATTCCTGGAAACAGACAAAGGGAAAGAAACTCCCAAGGATGGACTGGAAGTCTGACTTGGTTCAGCTCATGCATAATCAAATCCATTTATCAACATAAATCATGCATGGTTTCCTATATTATAAGCATATATCTATTCATTCTTATCAAACAATGCATCAACATTCTAACACTGAAATCATTTACAATTTCACCATTCTGTGAGCATATATATACATATACCAGTCTATGAATTTCAAGATGCAATATATATAAGACACTTATCAGAAATAACACTAGAAGTGGGTGCGACTACTAAGAGGGGTGATCGTTTCCACCCAACCATAGGCATAGTGACTCCCAATGGATTTACCACTAGCCACCCCTGAGATGAGACCACGATGCTTTGAGAATGTGTCTCTCTGTCTGCTAGTGACCAGGAGAAAAGTTTGCAATCCTCCCTCTCTGTGATCACTCACTCTGCGTAAAACTGCCAGAGTTCCCCTTGCATCTTCCCTTTCAATCGTCTCTTCCATACGCCTTATCCTCTCGCGAGGTTGCGTGTGGCACGATTACCCTCGTGCCGATCAGGCCTGATGGCTCTATGGATGGGCGGTTCACCATCCCATCCCTCATCAAGACATCCACCTACCAGCCTATGAGGCATTGAATTTTAGGTCCAGTGAGCCACTTTTGGTTCTCTAGGCCAGTGGAGTCCAAATACGGTATTTAATTCCCAGTGGAAGTTAACGCCACCTTTTCAGGTGCCTTCCATCGCCATCGTGGTCTCTTTTTCTGCACATCCCTTCATCAACAGTCCTGCAATAAATTTAGAATGTTATTCACATTCATTGACCTCTTCCTCAAGGTCCATTTACATCACATATTCACATGTATGAGTTTGCCATAGTTCTTGGCCAGTCCAGTTATATTTACAAGTTGGGGGAAAAAGGGTGTTACAATTCCCTCCCCCTTAAAAGGAACATCGTTCTCAATGTTCTTATCTACTAACATGAATTGCATGTACAGAAGTAAACAAAATTAGATATGCCAGTTTCAAGGCATCTTCCATCTCCCATGTAGCCTCATCTGGGCCAAAATGTTTCTACTACACCTTGATCTGTGCAATGGTTCTATTTCGGAGCTGGGTTTCCTTTCTATCCAATAGGCATTGGGGTTTCGATAGAAATTCTCCCTCCGGTTCCACCTGGATCACAGACC
Organism: Picea abies; assembly: GCA_900067695.1. Lineage (NCBI taxonomy): Eukaryota > Viridiplantae > Streptophyta > Pinopsida > Pinales > Pinaceae > Picea > Picea abies. The sequence goes on from CBVK0103874590.1 coordinate 12,367, forward strand.
AGTCAATTATATGATTAGCATCATGTACATATTTCTTTAATAATGAAACATGGAAAACATTATGTGATTTTACTGTGGGAGGAAGTGCTAGCCGATAGGCTACACGTCCCACTATGTTTAGAACCTCAAAGGGTCCACAATACCGGGGTGCCAATTTGGCACAAGCTCCCATTTTCAGGGAGCTTCTTCTGGGCTTAATTCTGAGATATACATGGTCTCCCATTTTGAACTCTCTTGGAGTTCTCTTTTGATCAGCATAACTTTTCTGTCGGTTCTAAGTGACCTTTAGATTTTGTTTTATCTGATTCACTTGTTGTTCCATCTCTTTCATCATATCGAGTCCAGTAGAAATCCTGTTTACAGGGTTACTCCATCTAATTGGAGTATTACACGGCCTACCATAGAGGACCTCGAAGGGACTCATCTTTAAGGATGCTTGGTAGCTGTTGTTGTAGGCAAATTCTACCAATGGCAGGTAGTCTTCCCATTTCCT
>CBVK0103874591.1:0-12506 GCA_900067695.1 Picea abies
TTTATGACTCTTGGAAGTCTTTTGCTTCTTTTGTTTCTTTTGAGAATGGGAACTGGTCTTGCTATTGGAAGAACCTTCTGAATCACCAGCTTCCTTCTCAGTGGAATCATCTGGCATTGGTCCTTTACCTCTGGGGTGGACCTTTCTAGACGTGCTTCTCTCAGTGTGGCCACTGACACGACCATGATTTTGGATCTCAGGTTCATGATGCATTTGTTTTTGTAGGTCGGATAAGCTCTGCAGTAGAACTACATTAATTTCGGTTTGCTTTTCTTGTTCTTTCATCATCCTTTCATTATCAGCCTTGCAGCTTTGCAATTCGACCATGAGACTCCTCACAGTCTTAGCTAGGCCTGGAGGGGTTCCTATTGCTCTTCTTTTGTCAGACTCTTCATCTCTGTTGTGGGAGCCTTATCCAACTCTTGGTGAGTCACCATTTTCTGCATTTGTAGATTCCCGTAGTTGATTGTCCAATTGAGTGAAAAGACAAGTGTTGGCTATTAGTCAAGAGTTAAATTCATTTTTATAAACTGTGCACAATTCATGACTCTTTCACATGCATTCACAGTCAGGTTCTCATTTTCCAAGTTCTTAATCCTGGACAACAGAGTTAAGTTAGGGGATTACTCCTCGTAGGAGTGCTTCGAACGCAGTTTATGCATGACTCGTGCATGAGCCCAATCAGGCTGAGTGTTGTAACCATGCTCTGATACCAATTTGTAACATATCCACTATAACGTAGTAAAAAAATTTCATTTTTCCCCAAGGGACAGAATCCTCGATTACCGATGAGCCCCTTCTTACCTTAGCCCTATCAACTATGCTTCTGGTCTACATGACCTGCCTTCATATGTCCACATTCCTAGGATCCTATCGGGATTTCATCATTTTCAATGTCGATGTCTGAACATCCCCAAGGCTCGCGATTCTCCGATTCTCGATGCGCCTTTTTCACGCTAGCCCTCCTGGCTCAGCCCTTGGTCCACGTAACCATCACCTCGTGACCACAACCTTACCCCTTTGTTGGGGTTTCGAGGTTTGCGATGCCAAAATGCATGTGCCTACAGGATTCCCGACTCCTCAAATCTTGATTCTCCGATGGCTCTTGGTTTTTAACCTGCCACCTATCCTCCACTAACTCCTGTGTGGCCCCACGCTATATTCCTGCCTATCGGAGTATCACGTTTCATGATTCCAACATGTAAGAGTTTCACGCCTTTGAAAACTTCGATTCTCTGATCCCCGACTCCTCGGGATCTCCTGACCCATGTCCCAAATAATGGGCGATTCTGATCTCGTCAGAATATTACGCTTCGCGACTTCAGAGCTTCTGTTGCCAAGATCAAGGGATTCAACCTACGAAACCCCAATACATGATCCTACATGTATATCTAACAATTCTCCTGCGACCCAGATCCAACGGCTACCCTTCTTTCTCTCTCTTCGCATCTCGCGACTTGGAGCACCAAATGCTTGGAACCTTACCCTATGAACCTCTGAGTTCACGAGATCCCTAGATCTCTGCCACCTATCCTCCTCGAATGGACGGTTCTAATCCTCTTGTGGCTTTTCCATTCGCGACTTGGAGCATCCAACTTTTGGACTCCTACCCGACGAACCTCTGAGCTCACAAGATCCCTAGATCTCTGCCACCTGTCTTCCTCAGATGGATGGCTCTGATCCTCTCGTGGCTTTTCCATTCGTGACTTGGAGCATCCAACTTTTGGACTCCTAGCTTGTGAACCTTCGAGCTCATGAGATCCCTGGATCTCTGCCACCTGTACTCCTCAAATGGAAGGCTCTGATCCTCTCGTGGCTTCACCATTCTCGACTTGGAGCATCCAAATTTTGGACTCCTACCCCGTGAACCTCCGAGCTCACGAGATCCCTAGATCTCTGCCACCTGTCCTCCTCGGATGGGCAGCTCTGATCCTCTCGTGGCTTCACCATTCGCGACTTGGAGCATCCAAGTTTTGGACTTCTACCTCGCAAACCTCCGAGCTCATGAGATCCCTGGATCTCTGCCACCTCTCATCCTCGGATGTACAGCTCTGATCCTCTCGTGGCTTTGCCATTCATGACTTGGAGCATCCAACTTTTGGACTCCTACCCTGCGAACCTATGAGCTCACAATATCCCTCGATCTTTGCCACCTGTCCTCCTCAGATGGACGACTATGATCCTTTTTTCCCCTATTCATGAGGCTTAACCCTCGTCTATCTCCATATAGATCTAACGACTGTCGAGTTTCCTAGCTAAGATCTGATGGTTCAGATCAGTCCTGATGCCACGCCCTTTCCTACTTCTCTTTGGACGTGGAAAAAATAATGGTCCAGATGTTCTCATGGAGCCTGGGGGTCTATGATTTAGATTTCCTCTCTATTCATGAAGATAGAGGAAAAAGGGTTAAGGCAATTAATGCCCTCGTTCATTCCTTCGATTTAACGATCGTGAATGACCACGGGTTCCCCAACAGGATCTCAACCGTTGATCAATACTTATCCTTACACTGCTACTTCGGGATTTTTAAGATGGTAATTCCTCTTCATATAGGGTTGCTAAGACTTGCACATTCAAGTCCTTTTTCTAGGTTCTTGGTAAGCCTTTCTAAGAAGGGAATCTCTGTGAAGAGTTCTAATCCAGGGCATTTCTGGAAATAGACAAAGGGAAACAAACTCCCAAGGATGGACTGGAAGTCTGACTTGGTTCAGCTCATGCATAATCAAATCCATTTATCAACATAAATCATGCATGGTTTTCTCTATTATAAGAATATATCTATTCATTCTTATCAAACACTGCATCGAAATTCTAACACTGAAATCATTTACAAGTTCACCATTCTATGAGCATATATATATATATACCAGTCTATGAGTTTCAAGATGCAATATATATAAAACACTTATCAGAAATAACACCAGAAGTGGGTGCGACTACTGAGAGGGGTGCTCATTTCCACCCAACCGTAGGCATAGCAACTCCCAACAGATTTACCACTAGCCACCCTCGAGCTGAGACCACGATGCTCTGAGACTGTGTCTCTCTGTCTCCCAATGACCAGGAGTGAAGGTTGCAATCCTCCCTCTCTGTGATCACTCACTCTACGTAAAACTACCAGAGTTCCCCTCGCATCTGCCCTTTCAATCGTCTCTTCCATACGCCTTATCCTCTCGCGAGGTTGCATGTGGCACGATTACCCTCACATCGATCAGGCCTAATGGCTCTACGGATGGGTGGTTCACCATTCCATCCCTCATCAAGTCATCTGCCTACCAGCCTGTGAGGCATTGAATTTCAGGGCCAACGAGCCGCTTTTGGTTCTCCAGGCCAGTGGAGTCCAAATACGGTATTTAATTCCCAATGGAAGTTAACGCCACCTTTTCAGGTGCCTTCCACCGTCATCTTGGTCTCTTTTTCTGCACATCCCCTCATCAGCAGTCCTGCAATAAATTCAAAATGTTATTCACATTCATTGACCTCTTCCTCAAGGTCCATTTACATCACATATTCACATGTATGAGTTTGCCATAGTTCTTGGCCAGTCTAGTTATATTTACAAGTTGGGGGAAACAGGGTGTTACATAGTCAGACATCATAGGGGACCCACAGAACCCCCATCGTTCCAGACGCTTACTAAACCTCCCTCCTATTTTAGGGGGAGTTCCTAGTCTTGCCACCTCATTGACACCACCTTCACACACTCCTGTGGGTGCTATTGTCTTAGGATCAGCTTTGCTTGGTTCCACATTACTTGGGTCCACTTCCCAAGTCCCTCCATCCACTCACTCTCCTTTACATGGAAGTGAAGGACAAACTACCTCTCAAGGGGGAAGTACCAACCCACCTAGTCCCCCTCAAGGGTCAGGTTCACAACACATCAAGGGTCAGGTTCACAACACACTTACACCATGGTTGGAGCTAATCCTCCCCCCCATTACAGATGCCATATTTATCCTCTCTTAACATACCGAATCTAAGAAAACTCACCAATGATCCTATATTTCATGAGCCCACATGACCTGTAATTCCCACCAAACTACCTTTAGACATCCCTAAGTTTGAAGGAAAGGCAAGAGATGACCCTACCAACCATGTCATGTCTTTTCACCTATGGTGCTCTTCTAACAACATTATGGATGATTCCATCAGACTACAATTATTTCAATGCACACTCACTAGCCCATCATCCAAATGGTATGTAGATGAAAAATCAGGGTCCCATGCGACTTTTGAGTCCTTAGCCAAAGCATTTTTTACCTTCTTCCAATTACCAATCCGCCATGACAATGGTCTTGAGCTACTGTCTAGTTTCAAACAAACCTCAGCCACACATATCGCCGATCACATTCACAAGTGGCATAAACGATGTAGTTTAGGCAAAGCTGAAACCACCAAACAACAATGTCTTGACTGGTTTCTCAGATCACTTGTCTCTCTCCTCAATAAATATGTAGCTTCCAACTTCCCTCAATCCGAAGAATAAGCCATCAGTAAGGCTCAACAATACGACCTCATCTATTCACAATTAGGGTACTTATACACAATACTTCTTGACCTCCTCAAACCCATGCCATTTGGTCAAGAAAAACACAGGATGTCTCACTCAGCAGACGGATTGATTGGTAATACCAAACACCACAGTCCTCAACCCAAACCACCACCAATGTATGGAACACCTCAATATCCGCCAGTGTATGGGGGAACCTCTTATTACCACCCACCCCCTTATCAATAGCCATACCCTGTTGCTATTCCTTCGCCCATCACTGGGCCACCGCTGGCACCCCCACTACACCCACCTATCTAGACAAGTTCTGGTATCCCCTCTACATTAGCTTATACTATGAGTACTAGCAAAATCACCATGCCTTCCTATGTACTTTATGGATCACAACCCTCATAGAATCTGTACTTTCTCTTTCCTGGTCCTCCACAACCCATGGCACCCCCACACCCTCATGCTGGGGTGAATTTTTCTCAACCCTCTCCCATTCAACAATATCAAACTTTTGAACAAATGAATATGGCAAATCCGACCCATCCATCGAATAACTCAAAAAAGATAGGAAGAAACAGGAAGAATAACAACCCAGGCCAAGGTGGGAATCAACCCCAACAAAACCAACTGGCTGGGGGAAACCAGAACCAAGGGAATCAAAACCCCCAGGGGGGCAATAACAAAAAGCATCAAGGGAGAAATAACAATACTATCAAAACCAATTTCCCTTGTGCCCTTTGCAATGAGTTTGGTCATTATACTCATCATTGCCCCTAAATTGCTGATTTCAAACGGCTGAAAAACTCAAGCAGTCTACCACATCCTTCAGCACTGCCTGCCCCTCAGTAGGTCCCACAATAATATGTGCAACAACCCCCCCCAGTCGTGCTGCAGAATCCTATTCCACACCAAGGTTTGATAAACAACCAACGAGACATGTAGCCTACCCCACCTCAGGTGGGACAGTACCTCAATCCAAACAATCCAGTAGATCGCACGATCCTCCTCACTAGTGAGGAAGAAATCCTTCTGCAAACACGTAATCATCAGTACCATGCACCCGCTGAGTCCCCTCCCATTCTTCCAGAAACAATCCCTACACCAACAGGACCCCCATTGGTGATCCCTAGCCCTAACACAGAACCACCTCTTCACATCCCTCGCATCCCATTGCGCAGGAATGTCCACAACCCACAGGCTAGGGAAGCTCATAATTATAGTTTGGTTGATGACTTAGCATAGTCCCTGGCTACCATGTCAGTCTTAGAAGTCCTTCAGACTTGTCCTACTCAACGGAAATCATTAATTTTCACCTTGGGGGTAGTCAACCCCACAGATTCTCGACTCATTACATTTGATCTTGACAACATAGAATGTCACCTTCTTGCTTTGATCGCTTTTCAAATCCCAGTGAAAATATGGAACATCACAGTTCATCAGTGCATCATCGATGAAGGCGCATCCACATGCATTATGTCCAAATCTATATGGTAGAAACTTGGTTCCCCCAAACTCATACCATCTGCCATTACCTTACAAGCTTATGATGGATAACCATCGTCTCCTGAAGGGCTCTTCCAAAATGTCCCCGTAGAACTCGGGGGCAAGATGATTCTCATCGACATTGAATTTATTGATGCCCCACTCGATTATAATATCTTGTTTGGTCATAGCTACATGTACGCTATGAAGGCAGTTGCCTCTTCTATCTTTCGAACAATGATGTTTCCCCATAATGGAAAGATCATTACCATTGACCAAGTCTCACATTATGAGCCTAACCCTTCTGCCAACATTGATAACATTCTTCCTCTCATCCACATGAGTCATGACGCATACCCACTCATCAAAATGGGTCCCAAAATTTTCAAAGATCCATCATTGTTAGGAACTTACCATGGAGCACCACCGCTCCTTCATCCTTCCAATCAAGTATGTGCCATATCAACTAACGGAACTGACATAGAGGATACCCTTCCTCCTAGGGAGACTTCTATCATATCTGACTTCCCACTAGCCATAGAGCTTCCCCCTCATGAGCCTCCTGTGAACTCATCGACCCCACCAGTCCACGATTTCACCTCTCCCCAAGGACTTATCCCAGATTGGGGGAAAGTTCCCCAAGCCATTACTCAAATTTCCTTTTTCTACCCTCCACCTGGCGTACAAGATTTCCAAGTAGCCTCAATGCTTACCCTCCCTAATATGGTGTTAGCAATTCTAGTTTAGTATTTACATCCACCAGAGATGGTCCCTTGAGCAGCCCTTCCCCCCCAAATGGAAGGAATCCCAATGACGATTCCCATACTCACTCCCACCATACCCTCTACACCCCCACTCACTACTCTCTCTTCCATATATGGGGGCAAGAGAAAGAAGAAGGAGCCCACAACTCCACTTCCCCCACACATCCAACCCCCTTGTGCGCTATGTGAGAAAGATGGACACCAAACCAACAACTTCCCATCTCTACTAGAGTTACAGAACTCGATTCCACTCAATCAAACTCCATCAACACTCACCACCATAGCAAGTATTGTCATTACCACCCCTCACTCAAGTAGTAAAGGGATGCAAACCAAATTTGCTTATGCTATATGTTCATAATATGGCCATTATACACACCATTGCCCAACACTGCCACACTTTTGGCAGACATTAGCCGTAGTACGCAAAATCTTCCAGAGCGAACCCAATCCAGCTACGTCATCCCTACCAAAACTCACTGACATCCATTATGTCACAACTTCAGTCAATGAACATATGAGATGCCCTTTCTCTCTATGTGAATCCTTAGGTCATTTTACATACCAGTGTCCTATGATCATTGAATACAAGCAATGGCAATTGACCCTTCTTCAACAACCCATAGAATCGATGGTTGACCTTACCTCGTCACTATAGATTCTTCATCTCATTTCTCCCGAACCTGAGGCCCTCCCAATGCCTCCGTGGTTCTTGGATGAATTATCCAAGGATTCACCCCCAAATCCCCCTAGTTCTCCCACTTATTTCCCTATGAAACTTTTACATCCAATTACCACAGGTACTCATTAGTACTTCAATATTTGGTTTATGTCGAGCAAACCATCGCAATTTCCTTGCGTCATTCCCCCTACTTCTTCATCACCAAGGGGCAGCCACATGACAAAAGTCACCAATATCACTCTTCACAACCCCTTGTATTCCCGCCAATTCCACTGTGGCGAGTAAATACTCGAAGAGTTAAACACCCCTAACTACCCATGGGATGTGCTACACCACTAAGTGATCTTCTTTCAATAGGAAGCCTCCACACCTCCTAACCAACACCCCATATACGCAGTCGAAACCAAGGTTTTTATCCCATCAGGGAATATCAACTGGTTCAACAACCCCATTCCTGCCCCTAATGATGTTGAAGAAGGAAACATGGCCAACATTTCCCCAACCATCAAAATCAAAATTTCCATCAAAAATGGCATCATCGAGGAAATCACCATTGGAGCCTCTTTCACTCCTCAAGAAATCACCACCTATAAAACCCTCTTCCAAGAATATCGGGATATTTTTGCTTGTTCATACACAGAAATGCCTGCCCTTGATCCCTCTATCATAGAACATCTCATCGACACCTAGCCCGACATTACACTAGTTCATAAAAAATAGCGATTGCTACACCCATTCAAAGCAATGGCCATCAAAGCTGAGATTGAAAAATTACGTGCAGTTGGGTTCATCTACCCCATCACTTATACCTCATGGGTTTCCAACCCTCTACCCATTAATAAAAAATAGGGCACTATCCATGTCTGCATAGACTTTTGCAACCTCAATCACACATGTCCCAAATACAACTTTCCAATGCCTTTCATCGATCAAATTATCGATGACTGCACAGGCCACGAGGCTCTATCCTTCATGGACAGTTTCTCTGGTTATAATCAAATCCAAATTCACCCAGTCGATCAGTACAAAACCGTATTCACTACCCCTTGGGGTAATTTTTCATATCGTGTCATGCCTTTGGCTTAAATAATGCTGGTACAACTTTCCAATGGGCTATGACATACATTTTTCATGATCTGGCTCATATCATCCTCGCATACTTGGATGACCTCATAGCTCGATCCAAGAAGCGCACCCAACATCTTGATGATTTACGAATCATCTTCCAACGATGTCATCAGTACAACATCTATTTGAATCCCCTCAAGTGCATATTTTGCATCACTGCGGGGTGCCTCCTTGGATTCATCATTTCCCAAAGAAGTGTTACCGTGGACCCCCTCAAAGTCCAAGCTATCATTGAAATTCCACCTCCCCGGAATTTATGTCAACTCCAGAGACTACAAGGAAAGGCTAACTTTCTACTATGATTTGACCCAGACTACGCCACTCGTGCACATGGTTTCCTTCGCTTACTATTGCACGACATCCCATTTTATTGGGATGAACATGCCTAACAGTCATTTGACTATCTTAAAATGGTGCTCTCCAACACCCCTTTAATTAGTGCACTTGACTACAATCGTGACTATATTCTCTACATATCAGCATCGACTGTATCAACAACAGGTGTTCTCGTTCAAATCAGTGATGATTATCATGAGCATGTCATTTATTACATTAGTAAAAACCTCTCAGGGCCACCCTTGAAGTATAAACACTAATAGAAACTAGCCCTTGTAGTCGTCCTCATAGTCTAGAAACTGCGTCATTACATTCTGCTTCACACAACTAAAGTCATAGCAGATTCCAATCCTATGCAATACTTTCTCAGTCATCGACAAATTAATGGAAAATTTTCCCAATGGATTGTTATCCTTAAGGATTATGATCTTGAATTCTCAACACCCAAGAGCAAGAAATCTCTCTTCCTTACCGAACTTGTCATGGCCTTCCCCTCTGACACTACCAGTGCCCCCATCAACACTAACATCCCCGATGAACATCTCTTTTACATCACTTTAGATGATCCTTGGTACGACAACCTTCTCGTCTACCTTTGAACTCAAAAGTTCGGTAACCACCTTTCACAAGATGATCGTCATCGTATTCACCACCAGGCCCCCCGCTACCTCCTCATCCGAGACATCTTATACCGGCGAGGAGTCGACACCATTCTTTGTCACTGCCTGACCATTGACGAGGCCGATAGAGTCTTGAACGACTGTCCACTGCTCAGAATATCATCCGAGCAGGTTACTTTTGTCCTACATTGTTTCACGATTGCATTTATGTCGTGAGATGATGCGAGAAATGTTATCTTTATGCCAACAAAGCACGAGCACCACCCACTCTCCTTAATCCAGTCATTACTGACAACCCCTTTTGTAAATGGGGCATCGGCTTCATGACTTGTAATCCCCCCTCTAGCAAGGGACACAAATACATTGTTGTCGCAGTTGATTACTTCACAAAATGGGCGGAAGCTATGCCCATCTTCAACAATACTTCTGACACCACAATGCATTTTTTCTTTAACCATGTCATATCTTGCTTTGGAGTACCACTCCAACTAGTTTATGATCACAGGAAACACTTCGAGAATGAGATTTTCGTCGAAATCTCATCTCGGTTAGGATTCTCCCATGAGTTTTCCTCCCCATATTACCCTCAGTCTAACGGATAGGTAGAAGCAGTTAACAAGGTCCTCAATACCATGTTACAGTGCATGGTTAATAAACATAAGACCAATTGGCATCATATGTTATTTTCCATGCTATGGGCTTACCGTACGGCTGTGAAAATTGCCACTGGTTTCACACCATTTCATCTATTCCATGGGGTTGAGGCCACTCTTCCCATCGAGTGAAAAATTTCCACCTTACACACTGCAATAGAGCTATTACTCGACACTACTCCAATGGAGTATCACTTGCTGAACTTAGAGTCCCTGGATGAAGATCGTCGATCTTCATTACAGAACAATGAGGCAGCAAAAAAATGATTGTTGTGCCTCTTTCGTTACCTTGGTGAGAAAATAAGAGGTGCTTGCAAGATCAGTTGGGTCTGTTGAGCAAGAAAGCTATAGAGAAAAGAGTTAGAGAAAGAAAAACAAAACTATAATTAAGAATTAAACTAATAGATGCAATAAAAACTAAAATCATGAGCATAGGTACATAGAGATAACAAGAACAAAAAGACCCATGTCATCAATGTTTGAGGCTGATCTATTGATGAAAAAAAAGCACCAAGAAGAAAGGGGACCATGAGTCCCTTCTTCCTCCAAGGGAAGGCTCTTGGACCCTCACTAGTTAGCTCTTCTTACAACAAAGAAAATGGAAAATGGTGATGAAAGAACTCTTTAAAAATCCACTCAATGGCTAGATGGATTGTCCAATGTAATGGTGCCCAAAGTGCTCTTGTCAAGGATGGAGTCCTTAAAACAATATAGGCAACATAACATTACTTTGAATTCCTTGAGAAAATGAGGTGCATTCATGGATTTTTATAGCATTGCATTGGGTTGTTGTTTAACTACTTTGTAGTGTGAAAAGAGGCCATTTAGGGCATTATTAGGTCTTTGACCAGCCCACTAGTCGGATCTAGCCCAGATTTGAGGGTCAAATCGGCTTGGGAGCTGAACCATAAGTGGTTGGGAGGCCAACCACTTTCATAAATGTGTCGTTTAGCAGGTGTGCGGCTTTTCGCACTAACAGTCGCGTATCATGCGCCTGTGCATGATTTCTACATTCCTATTCCGTGCATGTGCGCATGCACCCAATGTCTGCAAAGCGCTCTTCAATTTTTCACTACTTTGTATAGTTTTTTGACCTTTTTGAATGCTGTGGTATTAATTCAGGTCCATGAATGACTTCATCACTATTTGACGATGCTGAGTTCTTGTAACCATGTGTGGATGAAGTTTCAGTGATAACAGATGCCCCCTGATGGATGAGGTTAGGAGCATACGTATAGCCAAAATCCATCAATGTTTCTTCTACTGAGAATGTTGTTGTAAGAGAGAGTAATAGTGTGATTGTCTAGAGCGATCCGTTGGAGGGAAAAAGGAACTGGTAGGACCCGACCTTCTATGAGGTGCATAAAATAGAAAAATGTGTACAAGCGAGGCGGGCATGCCCCATGCTCGTGTTAGGTAACTCTAAAAAAGATGACTGAAGCATTCGTGTAGACAAATACAGTGCCCCTAGGGGCGGTTTTGATAAAATCAAAAGACAATTCTGCAAATGAACATACTCTGAATAGTAGGTAGTGATCGCGGTAATAAGTAGTAGTGATTATGTGGGAAAAGATAGCCCAGCCAAGTTCAAAGGTCTTCAACAAATGAGATAAATAACTGTAATAGTCGCAAAGTAAGACCCACCGTAACATGAAAAAGTGTTGGTGTCGAATGTTATGGGGGTCAACGACAGCAGGGAGAAATGGTGTTTCACCTTGTGCCATCCAAGATCTCTCATTGAATGGATAATGAGAATCAAGATACTATCACCCTTCTTGAAAATTGTGTTGATGTCCACAAAAGGAGAACATGACTCCCAGAAGCAAAGGGCTTCATGAAATCTACTAAGGTGAGGAAGTGGCAGAGGTACATGGACGAAGTCAAGAAGTGGGAGGACTCAAGAATGCCCTTGGTTGGAGGATGTATGAGATAAAAAGTGGCCACAGCTGTGTAACGAGGTCGAGTGTCAGGGGGATGACAAGACCGATGATAAGTTGTGCTAGAGGCAAGACAAGGTGAAAAAATTCAGAGGGTAGAGGTAAGTGATCTGTTGAGTACTCTGAATATATGGACGATGCTGGCAAGGGTAGATGATAAGTAATGCTCCAACCAAGGGTGACATGGGTTACATTTGGCCAAAAGTAGGGAAGCAGGTCGCCAAAGGTGACGAAAAAAAAGATAATGTAATGACTGGAAATAAAGGAGTTTGTACAATCAATAACAAATAATTTTGGGGAGAAATGTACAAATACAGAAACGGGTGCCCCAGTGTGATATGGGTGGCCCATGTAGGGAAGAATTTGCTTGGAAAACTGATGAAGGGTGGGGGCCCCATTGGTG
>CBVK0103874637.1:0-11914 GCA_900067695.1 Picea abies
TTTTATATAAATATATATTTTTTATCACAAGTATCACTTAGACCTAGACTTTATTTTCCTAGGCTGGGCAACATTTTATTAGGGAAATTTTTTAAATATTTCTCATCACATTATTCACTCTAAGGCCATATAGGTTTATTCATTTATTATTTAACAATGTGACGTGCCCTTTAGGACGCACTAAGTCTCCAAGGGTGCCAGTTGCCTCATTCTATTTCCCTTGTGCAACGTGCCCTTCAGGACACACTATGTGCTCCAAGGGTACCACTTGCCTCTTGACTGACTTGGTAGACATCAAAAACCCCTGGAGTCAATACTCCATCGACTGATCTTGTGGGAGACTAAGGGCCTCTAAGGAATAAGGCCCCTGCCTTATTGTGCTCCCCTTAGAATCATCATGAGCGACTGTCGCAGTCTTCCCTCATGACATCGTGGGTCTTATCGAACTAGGTAGTTGTTAACCTATAGTTTGAGCCACAGCGGGAGTGCTAGTAGGTTCTAGCAGGGCTGTTGTCCACACCTCTCCCTCAATGTCTCTGGTTATCGTGCATGACCTCTCTACTCCACATGTGATTCTGGTCAGCAAGCTATCATCAGCCTACATCATCAACAAATCATGTAATAAATAATATACATAATTATATCATCTAATCATATGCACAAATGTCATGTATATACAACAATAAAACCCCAATAGTCCATTCCCTTACTTGATCCAGAGTCCAAGGGGTTTCATCGATGCCTCAACATCCTCGAGGTCCAAATCCTGCACACTCAGGAGAAACAAGTCAATAGCACCTGTCTAAGTCAATATAGCAAAATAACATATAATCACATCCATAATGCCTCATAATAATAATCAATCGGTCAAAGGTATAATAATTTGGATCCCTTGCAAGCAAGTGTCCTTAAAGAAAAAGTTTGCTCAGTGTGCGCAAGAGCGGGATGTTACACTTTGAAACTTTAAAAGATAAATTATTTGTGGAACCAGTTCTTAGAGGACCCAATTGGGCCCTTCTATTTCATATATCCATTGATTCCTTTGATACTACAATAGGAGGAGTGTCAAGACAAAAATAGGACCAACAATCATATGCCATTTATGTTGTAAGTAAAAACTTGACTCCTATTGAGATAAATTATATAGTCATTGAGAAAGAATTATTTTCATTCGTTCATGCAATCAACAATTTTCTCCATTATATCACATGATATGAGGTATTTGTACATAAATATCACTTTTCCATTAGTTTTCTCATGAAAAAACCAATTACCAATGCCTGAGTAACTAGGTGGCTCCTTTTATTACAAGAGTTCAATATTATTGTCCTTGGTCGACTAGGAAAAGAGAACTTAGTAGTTGATTTTCTCTATCACATTAATCATGAAGGTGATAGTATTCCTGTTGATGATAGTTTTCCAGATGAGGATCTCTTTTCCATCTCCATAAACACTCGATGGTTTGAAGATATGGAAAATTACTTAGCCACTAGGAAATTACCAACTCATTTGTTGCCTCATGAAAAGAGTTGAATTATAACACAAAGTGCTAACTACTCATGGGTTGGTCATGACTGTTTCCATATTGGACCAGATTTTATCATTCGTAGATGTGTCCGGGAATATGAAATAGAAGAAATCCTACAAAGTTGTCATGATGGACCATGTGGTGGAAAATTTTTCGCTAAACATAAAAAATACAAGCTTTTACATTTAGGTTACTATTGGCCTAACATTTTTAAGGATGTCACCAAATATGTAAGAAGTTGTGATAATTTTCAAAGGATAGAAAAACCCACATCAGCTGTTGAAATGCATTTACATACCCAGGTTATGATAGAACCTTTTGAGAAATGGGCCCTTGATTTTGTAGGAACAATTTCCTCCATGTCTTGTAAGAAGAACTATATTCTTGTTTGCACAAATTATGTCACTAAGTGGGTAGAGGAAAAATCCTTGTTTATGGATACTGAAAAATCTGTTGTTGAGTTTATTTATGAAGATATTTTTACCCACTTTGGTGTTCCTTGTGATATTGTCACAGACCAGGGTACACAATTTACTTCTAAGATGATGAAGGAATTAACAGAAATGTATGGGATAAAACTTCATAAGTCCTCTCCATACCACCCACAAGATAATGTCCAAATGGAATAAAAAAACAAAGCAATGGAAATTATCTTGACCAAAATTTTCCAACTACACCATAGAGATTGGGCTGATAGACTTCCAAAGGATTTATGGGCATATCGTACCACATGGAGAAACACTACTGGACATACCCCATACGAATTGGTTTACGGAAAACAAGTACTCTTACCTATTGAATTCCAAGAAAGAACCTTTCGTATTGTTGCACAATTGGGATTAGATTTAGATGAGGCACAAAAACAACAATTCCTACAATTGAACGAATTGGATGAAATTAGATAGGATGTTATCCAAAGGACAATCTTAGTTCAAAACAAGCAAAGCAAATGACATGATAAATTCATTAAAAAGAAGAAATTTCAACCTGGATATTGAGCTTGATTGTTTGATTCAAGGTTTAAAACCTTTAAAGGAAAACTTACCACTTGATGGCTAGGTCCTTATGAAGTGGTTACCATGTTTGATAATGGGGCTGTAAAAATAAAAACAATTGATGATGAACATGTCTCTTTTGTAGTAAATGGGCATAGACTTAAACTTTATCATAAGATTGTTTCTAAAGAAGACTTTATATAAGTCATGTCAGTCGACAAGGAACTGGCCTTGGTAGATGGGGAAGTTTCTTCTCTTTCTCCCTGTTCTTGAAATATTTTTATTTTTGTTGTACATATGTAAATATTTATGTTGTGGTTATTGACAAATAGTTTTAGAAACTTTTGCAGGTATTCATTTAAAAACAATTGGACAATTTCAAGGAGACAAAATGGGAAGTATTTTACTTCAAAAGAAGATGATGCTATGCTTATATTTTGTCATCTTATTAAGAACCATTAGAGTAATGAGTAATTTTATCATGATTAAAAACTGTTTGTTTTAAATTATCCATTTTTTTAGTCTTTTGGCAAGATTTCTATCTTCCTTTCTCTCAAGGCATATTTCATGGCATTTGATCATCACCTCCACCACTAGAAGACATAAGGAAGTGACATTTTATTTTATCAAACCTAGAGGTTACTATTACAATCCATCTAGAGCTCTAAGTGGGTGAGTAAAGTATCTTTATAAAAGAGTATCAAGAAGTTATAACTAGAGGTTACCCATGGAAACATCAATATAACTTCAAATGGAAGAAAGTGAGTAGGGAATATAGATACCTTTCTGTTATTTTCCAATGGTACCATCCACCACACATTAAAAATGCTTGACTATACCATATCTTGATATTGGCTACGCCCACTCAAGTATCCCTTACATCAGGAAAATATATAAAAATTCATAAAGAAGAATCATCCTCCAACTTAAATACCATCCCAATCCATAAAAATATTTTTAGAGTTGCCTCCTCATCTCCTTGCAAAAATAAACATTCATATATAAATCTTAAATATGGTGGTAAGGACCAGTTTCTACTATAAAAAGGGTGTAAGAGGCTAACCTGTTGGGATACTGAATAGGTTTGTTGGAAGCGGGTACCTTCCTATGGTATGACTAGGTAAACACGTGGAGTACAGAATAGGCTTGCTAGAAGCGGGGCATTATAACTAGAGAGGGTGATGATTTGACAACAATAAATAAAGATCAATTTCTAATCTCAAAACCTATCCTAATGTATGACACTACTTGTAGGCAGGACTAAAAAGAAGTATGCATAGTTAAGAAAAGGTAAATGAACTCCATTAATCTACCATTTGAGACTAACTAGAAGGTGATATTAATTCTTCTTAACTATATGTAGGATGTTTTATCCTACAGGTGGGGCCATGTTCTTAATCGTCTTGTCAGGCTAATGTGTGAAATTTATCTATACTCTTGGAAGCTATAAATCTCAGGCTATTGTAAGGATTGATCAGTTTCCTATATCTTTGATTGTGAAGTGTCACAATACTTAGGAGTGTGGGAGGGTTTTCCTTGAGCTAAAAAAAAACACTAAAAACAACCCATTTGTATAACAAGTCCATGAGAAGAGGAAATAGGATTTCTATCAAATTTATGTCATACTATTTTGTACAATATCTCAAGCTATTATGTCATCAGTCGTTTATATTAGCATGATAAACCTTATACTCTTAGCATAATTTTGTAAACTTTTATGCGTATGATTGATAAGCCTGCTTTACATCATACTTTACAGTCTTTTTTTGGGCCTATGTTTATGTCTAAAACAAGGGAGGATTGCTTACACTCAATTACTCCTTGTAATAGTTATAGTTCGATGACAAAGGAAACTAAGATGGATACTACAATCCTATCCAACCTCTTGTTTACCATGGAAACTAGGAATATTCCAATGCTAGTAATCTGGGCGAATACTCGCTTACTATTGTATAATTTTCACCAGAACTGAGGACCAGATAGAGTACCACATGGAGGACCTAATGGAGTGTGAGATGGAGTGTGAGATGGAGTGCTATATAAGGTACTATATGAAATGTTACAACTATGAATGCGATTTTAATGCTTTAGGTATGATCACTGGAGTTTGATTATATTCATCAAGTGGTGAATTAAGATTACTAAAGATGTTATATCTATCTTTTACACTTGTTAAAAGGGAAAATTTAAATTTATGATTTCATTTTATGAATACTGAATAGGTTTGCTGGAAGCGGGTACCTTCCTATGGTATGACTAGGTAAACACGTGGAGTACAGAATAGGCTTGCTAGAAGCGGGGCATTATAACTAGAGAGGGTGATGATTTGACAACAATAAATAAAGATCAATTTCTAATCTCAAAACCTATCCTAATGTATGACACTACTTGTAGGCAGGACTAAAAAGAAGTATGCATAGTTAAGAAAAGGTAAATGAACTCCATTAATCTACCATTTGAGACTAACTAGAAGGTGATATTAATTCTTCTTAACTATATGTAGGATGTTTTGTCCTACAGGTGGGGCCATGTTCTTAACCGTCTTGTCAGGCTAATGTGTGAAATTTATCTATACTCTTGGAAGCTATAAATCTCAGGCTATTGTAAGGATTGATCAGTTTCCTATATCTTTGATTGTGAAGTGTCACAATACTTAGGAGTGTGGGAGGGTTTTCCTTGAGCTAAAAAAAAACACTAAAAACAACCCATTTGTATAACAAGTCCATGAGAAGAGGAAATAGGATTTCTATCAAATTTATGTCATACTATTTTGTACAATATCTCAAGCTATTATGTCATCAGTCGTTTATATTAGCATGATAAACCTTATACTCTTGGCATAATTTTGTAAACTTTTATGTGTATGATTGATAAGCCTGCTTTACATCATACTTTACAGTCTTTTTTTGGGCCTATGTTTATGTCTAAAACAAGGGAGGATTGCTTACACTCAATTACTCCTTGTAATAGTTATAGTTCTATGACAAAGGAAACTAAGATGGATACTACAATCCTATCCAACCTCTTGTTTACCATGGAAACTAGGAATATTCCAATGCTAGTAATCTGGGCGAATACTCGCTTACTATTGTATAATTTTCACCAGAACTGAGGACCAGATAGAGTACCATATGGAGGACCTAATGGAGTGTGAGATGGAGTGTGAGATGGAGTGCTATATAAGGTACTATATGAAATGTTACAACTATGAATGCGATTTTAATGCTTCAGTTTAGGTATGATCACTGGAGTTTGATTATATTCATCAAGTGGTGAATTAAGATTACTAAAGATGTTATATCTATCTTTTACACTTGTTAAAAGGGAAAATTTAAATTTATGATTTCATTTTATGATCATAATGTCCAAGTCTTCAAATTGGACATTGATCAAATATCTTATGTGATTTGATTTAACCTCCAAGTAAAAAATCGTTCAAATTTAAAACCATGCGCAATCATTACCATGTATGGCACTCATATGTGCCAAATACACCCACGATTCAACACTCCTATATTGTTTACATTGAGATAGAGCACCCTTTTCTATATCACTCATCCTCTACTTGTTTTTCCTCTCTCTTATCTATTTCTTTGCAACCATGTTGAATCATCACGAACCTTCTTCATATGCTGATATATTGGTCATTCTAGAGTTCAAAGCCTATCGAGAAGTATTTCTTTGTGTGGGTTGGGAGTAGTTCCTTGCCAGTCTATAGGGGCACAATGATGATGTTTGCCTTCAGTTCACCCTTAGATTTGATGGAAATTTTTCTCATGTTGGCTCACTAGTTTTACCAGTCTCCAAGGAGTCCATTGTTGTGGCCACAAAACTTCCACGAATTGGGGACATATGGTTCAAGAAACACCAACTTCCACTACATAGTTACAATCGGGTTTTCAAACCTAAATATCAAAATGTCTCCAAGTCTAAAGGATATTCAAAGGGATGGATTAAGGATGAATTAATTAATCCTCTGATTGTTATCACCAGACTCATTACCTGTGAGGGTAAGTACTCCATATTCAAATCTTGCCATTTTCGCCTCTTGGCCCATTTTCAGTTTCGAAAACATTTGAATTTTCCATTTTATTTTCTAAAGAGTCTTGAGAAGATGTCCTCCTAGGTTCGCAAAAATGTGACAAACCCTCACCCAAACCTATTTCATCATGGCCTCATATAACTACTAGTTATCTGATAATTAAAGAAACAAGGAAGAACATGTGAAGATTTCCTTTATCAATTTCTGAACCCCCATTTGACAGTTAAAATGGCTAAGAAGTCAGTTGATCCTGGGACTACTAGTCCATCTAACCCTCATTCTTCTAAAACTCCAAACCCTCCAATTAAAGGTCTTACCTCATATGCTATGAAAGTCGAGAAGCTTCGTGTTGACCCTCATTTATCTACACCTCCTACTCATTCTAAATAGAAGAAACTACAAGACTCTTTCCACCATGATCTCCCTCCAATTCCTACAAGGAGGCGTGGTGATAACAGATTCAAAGGACAATCATTTCGTAGGAGCACTTGAAATATGATTGGAAAGTCCAATGCAAAGCCTCCAATTACCTTAGATCTTATTCAATTTTCCTTTGATCATGAGAGCTCTCACAAGAAGCTTAAAGAAGAATATGAGCCTACTAAAGAAACCAATTCTGAACCTATCACGCCTAGTATTTCTTAAAAGGCCACTCTTACACCTTCTTACCAAGTTCCTAAATCTTCAATCAAGTGTGACATGCCTTCCACATCCACTGAGAATCCTAAGCCTTCTCCTATTGAACAATTTGATCAGTCCCCAACCATTGAACAACTGAAAAAATAAAATTCTCAACCATCTAACATCTTGCATAACATGAAACCCTGGATCATAATTTACACCATGAAAATGTTGTCCTACAAGAAAAGGTAAATTCTCTACAATTTTTGGTTGATCAAATGACTACTACCAATCATAGTCTAAGAATGCAGTTGAAGTGTCAAAAGAGTCCTAAGAAGAAATCTCTACGACAAGAGGGAGAATCCTCTAAAGCTTAATCTATCTCCTCCCTCACATGTATAGCTATGTTTTGGAGATCCATTTTTCATTGCAGAGGGACCTACAAAACCTCAGGCGTGGGGGGAATGTTGACTCCATGTTTTGCCTAATTTTTCCTTCTCTAAATCGCTTTTTGGATATGGAAATTATACAGTTTGTACTTCTATTATCTCTTTTTGAAGGTATTATCAGGTTTCTTCCATCAATTTTCTATGGATCAACATAAGGTATGTGTACTCCTTATTTTTTATGATTTTATGATGGGTTATATTTAATTGAGTGAGTGCAATCCATTAACACTTGTCGTTAGTTTGAAATAGGTTGAAAATGCAATTCAACCCTTGATCTGTCCTGTGATATAGCCCGTGATATGGTCCTTGATAAGGTCCTCAATCCGACCCTTAGAGCGCAGTTCAGTTGTGGTTTGATATATCAGCGAGATCTTCCTTGCGAATATGAAACATGGGTTTTGTACCTATTCAAACCCTCCAACTATGGAACTCATACTTTGATTCGAATAATTGTGTTCGACCTCTATTTTGAGCACATGAGTTGTTAAGAAGATAATTTATGTTATTAAGTTTTAATGTTTTTCTGTTGTAGGAGAGCATCGACCCTTTCAGTGGTCGACCTCTCAGCTATGTCTAAAAACTCTATAAATACTAGAACTCTCTCTGAGACCAAAAATGGATATGATATAATCATTATTTTTAATTTTCCTGTGTAAAATCGATTATGTTGTTAATATAAGATAATGTGTTGATCATGATTTTCTATTGAACTGGATTAGTACCACGATTATGTGGGGGTCTCACCAGTGATCTGTGTGTCTTGTTTATTTGTTGTATCTTCATATTTGTGCATATAACTCTTGTGTGCAGGTTTCTTGCTGAAGTTGTGTTTTTTATATAGTTTACAGGTTACTTGTAGTTGTCTATACTTAAATATTTAATTGTCCATTCTCTAGTATATAATATATTTGATGCAAGTTGTGTTTTACTAATGTGTATATACTCATAGTCATCTAACTGATCAATTATATACAAAATTTATTTTCTCATTTTGTAAATTGTAGGTTACTTTGCAGATTGGTCATCTAGATAGTGTACACAACAATCATCTATGTTTTATTAAGTTATGATTTTCAATTACTTCCTGTAGATTTGTATAAATTATTAACTCTATGTAGAATATTTTCAGTATCATTATGGTGGGATAAGAGCTGATTTCAAATTTTTTTTGAACAATGTTTATAGACTATATTGATTATAAGAACATGCATTGATATTTCCATAATGGAAAGTCTTTCCATAGACTTTCTTATTTATACCCTGCATATCTCTATAGAAATTAATATTTAATTGATTCCTCTTGAATTATCAGTACTGTTAAGGTGCCATTGTGATATAATTCACCACCATATACATAACCATTACATTTGAATGTTGTCATGATGTTTCTTACTTTCAATCAGTGAGATTAGTGTAATGATGTGGTTTATTTTCTGTAGGATAAGAGCAATTGTGAGTTTTTAAAGAGATGCTTTAAGAATAGAGTTCATTGTGAAGAAGTGCTTTTGAAATATAGCTTGTGTTTATTCAAATATTACCTTCTTTTTCAAGAATTGCTTGCTTAGATTAATAACCACATTGTTCATAGTTATAGATTTATTTTAAAGAGTTGTTTACCTAGACTAATGAGCTCACTGATTAGATTACTCTGCACATTTAAAATAAATTTTACTGTTCGAATAGATTTCAGCTTGTGTAGAGTCTTTTAAATTATTTTTAAGATATATTTGTAGATTGAAAATAGAAAGTTGATCCTTAGGGTAAACCAATCTTTTGCCTAGTCAATTCACTTTCCAAACCTCATAAGCAGTTAGTTTTCCTTTTTTCCTTGACTCATACTGTGTCACAACTCTAAGTTTACTTACCTTGGTTGATAATTTAAGTTAGGGAAAGTAAGGTATATAGTTTACCCATCAGTCTTATTAGAAGTGATTCTAATATATCTTCTTGCAATTTACATTCTAGGTCATACTGGGGGTAAGAAATATGTTGCTTTCATATTATACAAATTTTTTTAGAACACTTTTCTAAGAATAAAGAAAATTTTGAAGGGAAAAATTGATATAAATTCTCAATTGTGTCATTTTTCATATTATAATTTAACAACTCCTACAAATCCTTCAAACTATGAATTTTTTTTCTATTGTCAAACAAAAATTGATTGCTCATATTTTGAATAAAAGTTTCCTCAAGGGGTATATCTATATTTAATGTTACCATAAAGGGGTTATGATTGGAGTTTGTCTTGTTATCCTCCTTTATTTCAACATTATCAATTGTATTCAACGAAGGAAAAGAGGATATGACATAATCAATCAATGACACTTTTACCCTTCTCATGAATGCAGTCATTAGGTGAAATTTAGGCCAATGATCCAACCCATTAAAAATAATAAGTTCATGGAAAGATATCATCTTAAGAATATTAGTTCCATAGGATTTCATTTGAGTTCATAAGTTCGTAGATTCTTTTATATTTAATCGTTAAGTTAGCATCCTCTTCTATCCATGAAGAGTCGAGATTAGACTAATGATCCGAATTGGATTCGACAAGAACAATTGGATATCGACACAGGCTCTAAGATGATCAACACATGAATTGTAAAGGCTATGGATGATGAAGGAAATCAACTTGTTGACGTGAAGGGCCCCATGCCATCATGATTGATGTCCAATTTTGTATGTAATGTATGTAAATTCCAGTAGTATATTATTGTATAAAACAAATAATGAAACATTTAGAAGAACTTTTCCATGTGTGAAAAAAGACAAAAAAATAAACAAAAGAAGGAGAAGTGGACTTGAGATAACTTGAAGCATTGGGGATGCTTGACCTTCCATCTATCTTCCCAGTTGACTCAACATTCTATATAATTTTTCACCACAATGTGAAAGGGGTTATTTGGCTGTGAATGATGTAGAGAGGTTCCTCAGATATCACTGAGGAGCATAGAGATGTACCAAAGAGCCTATAAATTACTCAATAGTGAATAATAAAGAGCTCGACTGAAGCTAAAAGAATGTTGGTTTTCCCATTTGGTTTTCCAGGGTAAATTCTAAGTTATGTGTGTGTTAGTCATGTTTAAATTTCATTGTCTATGCATGAAATTGACTGCATTATAATTTAATGAATGGTTAATGGGGTGTATTATAATTTAATGGCTACCCACATAGAGTCTAGCAAAGAGAAATATGTGTTGGTTATGGTTTGATCCCATGTTGTATTAATAGGTCCCCATGGGTCAGTGAACCAGTCCAACAACTCTTTATCCACACCCGTACGTCCATTTAGCAACATAAATCAATGACCCTCCTTTGTGAGCCATTGTTATTTTTTTTAGAATTTGTTATCCTCATCTTAAGAGTCGTTGGGGGTTTTCTCTCATTTCCAAAGTCAACTTTGTTGGTATTCGTTGTTTTTATTTGGTCCATAAGTCATGTTGCCCATTCTTTACTTCGTCGAGGAATTCTCAATCGTCCATCCATCATAAAATTACCACTCTTTGTAATCCATTGTTTCCTGATCATTTACTAAGTGCCAAGATGATTTTATTTGTTGTGGAAGATCCAATTTGACTTCAAATCATTTTTAGTTGACGCAGGATCACCAAAATTTCCCTTGCACATTTTTATGTGTTGTGGTTTTCTGAAAAATGTCCTTAAAACATTTTTTACACATTGTGGGATATCAAATTCTCCCTGTAGACTTTCTCCTCAATTGTTGGCTGCTAAATTTGACTTCCCATAGTTTTCCCTTCATCATTTGGTCATTGAATTTTCCCTTTAACTATTTATCTTAATCTCAAGTCGACTCATTTCCAATGAGGTTCTTTCTTAGTTGATTTCCCCTTCCTCATTCGACCAACAATGATCCATAGTCAACCCAATCTTCCCACACTTCGACTAGGTCTCCTTTAGTTGGTTTAACTCCCTTGGTCGACCCAACTTGGTCAAATTGCTTGGATTCCGACTAGACTTGCCTCTCTCCCAATTTAGTTTTTCGACTTGACTTGCTTTCTTCTAACTCAATTCTCTGATTTAACTTATGTTTGTTGACTTCTTATTCATGTGGTCGACTATACTTGAATGGTCGAGTATTTCTAGTTATCAAAAGAGAGCATAAATTGTTGGATTACTGAGAGGGGGGGTGAATTAGTAATAGAGCAATTTAATCCTTTTTCACCATAAAATGCAAGTTTTATATCAATGTAGCATTATCATCAAATAGTTTCAGAGTAAATAAACAATGAACAAATGATCAATCACACACATACACAAT
>CBVK0103874653.1:0-13361 GCA_900067695.1 Picea abies
AGAGAAGGTCCTGTGGGAGCGGACGTGCCCCAGGTGGCGCGCCCTGCGTCAAGTGGTATCAGAGCATAGAAAAGCTTCTTCGCTTTATGTAGCAGAGGACAAGTAGAATTCACCATTCCGCTAAGGAGAAGAGGTAGACAATCACCCAATCCAGAGGAGGAAAGGGAATATTCCAGAGAAAGGGGTAGGCAAGTGCAGACTCCAGACGTGGAGAGAGGAATGCAAAATCTTTGTACCAGAATGGAGGACATGGAGATAAGACAAAGGCGCGAAGCTGATGCAGGAGATATCAGTGAATCCAAAAATGAAGATGATGCTAGACATGAAGAAGAGGAAATCCCAGCGGAAGATGCAGCCAATGAGCGTTTAATTAAGGCTATCACCCAGATGAGTTCGAAAACAAAGATGGACATTCCAACTTATGAAGGGAATTTGGATGCATAAGAGCTACTAGATTGGATTAGAGCTCTAGACACTTACTTCAATTATGAAGATATCGAAGAGGATAAGAAGGTCAAGCATGCCGTCATGAGATTAAAAGGACATGAAGCCTTGTGGTGGGATGAACTGCAAGCAGACAGGCATTGCCAAGGCAAGCAGAAGATTAAGATCTGGGACAGGATGATTGCAAAGATGAAGGCAAAATTCATTCCCAGGGATTATCAGATTTCTCTGTTCAGGAGGATGCAGAACCTGAGGAAGAAGTTGATGACAGTGAAGGAGTATACCAAGGAATTCTACAGATTGAATATCAGAGCAGGTCATTATGAAAGCAATGACGAAAAGGTGGCCAGGTATATGAATGGCCCGAGGTATGAAATTCAGGATGAAATAAGTATGGAAACCATTCGAATGGTGGAGGATGCTTACCAAATGGCTCTAAAAGTTGAGGAAAAGCTGAGCCGTAAGAAAAGTCAGAGAGGCCGAGGCAGGAGCCAAACTAGAGGCAAAGCAGTCACCCAAGATAAATACCAGAAGCCCAAGGAGGAATGGAAGAAACCTCAGGGAAAAGTTGAAAGAGGTGGAACCTCACAGAGAAGGCCATATGTTGAGCAGTGAGGAAAGCAAATTGAACAAAGAGGAGGATATGCTGAGAATGATAGGTTTCCTCGTACCATAGGTAGAGGAAGAGGAAGAGGTGGAGTAATTACATGCTTCACGTGTGGGAAGAATGGCCATAGGTCATTCGAGTGTCCAGAGAAAAAGAAAGAAACTGGAGAGACTCACATTGCCGAGGCACAGAGGCGAGATGTTGAGGCAGAGTACGCTGAAGGCGGAATATCGCTGGTGATGCGGAAGGTCCTTTTGATGCCGGAGAAAGAGATGAGGAATTCAGCGCAAAGGAACAGTCTTTTTAGAACTGCTTGCAAGACCAAGGATAGAGTGTGCAAGGTCATCATGGATAGTGGAAGCACCGATAATCTCGTTTCAACCGAGATGGTAGAAAAGATGGAGCTGGAGACAACTGATCACCCTAGTCCATACAATGTTTCATGGCTACAAAAGGGACATCAGGTAAATGTCACTAAACAGTGTTTAGTTGACATCAAGATAGGAGGATATAATGATAAAATTTTATGTGATGTTATTCCTATGGATGTCTGTCATTTATTGTTGGGCAGACCATGGCAATATGATAGAAATGTAATTCATGATGGGAGGATGAATACATATACCCTGGAGAAGAATGGGAGAACTCATATGTTGTGTCCAATTGAAGATAGAGAGGTGAAGCTGTAGGTAACCAACAGGGTACTTCTCATGAGTGGGAAGGAACTTCTTACAGAAGTTAAGAAGAAGGAGGATCCACAATCCTTTGTGGTCAAAAAACCAAAAATTGTTCTGACTAGCACAAGAGTGGATGATTTGCCAGAAGAAGTTCAGGAACTGCTAGAAGAGTTCGCTGATATTGTAGTGGATGAATTACCTCATTCATTGCCACCGATGAGGAGTGTGAGTCATCAGATAGACCTCATACCAGGAGCTAGTTTGCCAAACAAAGCCGCGTACAGATTGACGCCACAAGATAATGAAGAGGTTAAAAGGCAGGTTCAGGAACTGTTGGACAAAGGCTTGGTCAGGGAAATCTTGAGTCCGTGTGCTATTCCAACAGTACTCAGTCTGAAGAATGACGAAGGCTGGAGGATGTGCACTGATTCAAGAGCCATTAATAAGATAACTATCAGGTATAGATTTCCATTGCCAAGGATGGATGATCTGATGGATTGTTTAAGTGGGGAATTTTTTTTTTCAAAGATAGATTTGAAGAGTGGATATCATCAGATTCGTATGAGAGAAGGTGATGAGTGGAAAACAACATTCAAGACAAATGAAGGTTTGTATGAATGGCTTGTCATGCCATTTGGCTTGACGAACGCACCAAGTACCTTTATGAGGTTGATGAATGAAGTCCTAAAGGAATTCATCGGGAGATTTGTCATCATGTATCTGGATGACATATTGGTTTTCAGCAAGACAAAGGCTGAGCATTTGAAGCATCTAGCTATTGTGATGAAGAAGCTACAGCAAGAGAAGTTGTTGATAAACATGAAGAAATCCTCATTTATGAAGACATGACTCATTTATCTAGGTTTTGTTATATCTGCAAATGAGTTGAGGATGGATCCAGATAAGGTGGAGGTAATTAAGAATTGGACATCACCAAGGAACATATTCGAGGTGAGAAGTTTTCATGGACTGGCTAGTTTCTACCGAAAATTCATCAGGAATTTTAGTGGAATTAGTGCAGCAATGATGGACACAGTCAAGAAAAGACATAAATCTTTTCACTGTACAGAAGAGGATGAGAAGAGTTTCAATTTGTTGAAACAGAAGATTACAGAGAAACCGGTTTTGGTGTTGCCTGATTTTCAAAAGACATTTCAGGTGAAATGTGATGCAAGCGGGTTTTCCATAGGAGCAGTCTTGAGTCAGGAGGACAGACCGATTGCATATTTCAGCGAGAAGCTGAATGAGGAAAAAGAAAATTACTCCACGCATGATAAAGAATTCTATGCCATCATACAGGCATTGAAAAAATGGAGGCACTATTTGATTCCAAAAGAATTTGTTTTATATAGTGATAACCATGAATTACAATATGTGACTCAATAGGAGAAGTTGAATCAAAGGCATGTTAAATGGGTAGAATACATGCAAAATTTCACTTTTGTGATAAAACATATTTCTGGTACTGCTAACAAAGTGGCTAATTCTTTGAGCAGGAAATGTTTGTTGTTGCAGGAGTTCAAAGTTCGGACGTTAGGATTTGATGATCTTAAGGAAAATTATGCAGATGATTCAGACTTTAAGGAAGCTTATGAAGCAGCTGAGAACCCAGTTCTCAGAGATCGAAGTCAGTGGATAGACTACATGATCCAGGAGGGATTACTGTTCAGAGGCAATCAATTGTGTATTCCAAATTTCTCCATGAAGGAGAATCTGTTAAAGGAGAAACACAACGAAGGCTTAGCAGGACACTTCGGTCACGACAAGACATTTGCAAAGTTAAGAGAAGCATACTTTTGGCCAGGGATGCGGTCAGAAGTCAAGAGGTTTGTGGACAGATGTAGGATTTTTCAACATTCAAAAGGAAGGAAGCAGAATGCAGGTTTTTATAAACCATTTCCCATACCTGAGAAACCGTGGGATGAAATTATCATGGATTTCGTGTTAGGATTGCCAAGGACACAAAGAGGTTTTGATTCAATCTTTGTGGTAGTTGATAGGTTTTCTAAGATGGCACACTTCATTCCATGCCAGAAAACCAGCGATGCGACTCACATCACAAATTTGTTTTTCAAAGAGATCGTTCGACTTCATGGATTGCCAAAAAGCATAGTTTCGGACAGAGACACAAAATTCATAGGTCATTTCTGGAGGACATTGTGGAAGAAGCTGGGAACTAACTTGGCGTTTAGTTCTGCTTATCACCATCAGACGGATGGGAAAATGGAAGTGGTGAACAGGAGTCTAGGGGACTTGCTGAGAAGCTTGGTGACGGAGCACCATAGCAGTTGGGACAATATATTGCCACAGGCAGAGTTTTCTTACAATGACTCAGTAAATCGGAGCACAGGAAAAAGTCCATTCCAGATTGTCTATGGGAGGCAGCCAAGAGGAGTTTCTGAATTAAGGGATTCATAACAGACTGATACTAGCAGTGCTAGCACATGGGAATTCGCTGAAGCGATGAAGGAACTTCACAGCCAGGTAAAGGAGCGACTATTGAAGTCAAGTCAGGAGTACAAGCGCAGAGAAGATCAGCATCGGAGACAACTTCAGTTTGAAGTTGGCGATCTAGTTTTGGCACATTTGAGGAAGGAAAGGTTCCCGAGAGGAACATACAACAAGTTAAAGATGAAGAAAATTGGACCATGAAAGGTCTTGAAGAAGATGGGAGAGAATGCTTATGAGATCGAGTTACCAGAGGGCATTGGAATATCTCCGATATTTAATGTTTCAGATTTATATCCATATAAAGCTGATGAAGCAGGAGCAGAAAGTGATGATCAACCAGAGGTTCAGTGGTAGAAGTAGATGCCAGTTGCAGAAAATCCACATATGGAACAAATACTGAATAAACGAGTGGGTAAGAAAACCATAAGGAAAGAGTACTTTGAATATTTGGTCAAGTGGAAGGGTCATCCAGTTGAAGATGCCAACTGGGAGACTGAAGCAGAGATACATAAGCATGGACATACCGTGCAGGAGCTCATGGAAAGGATCCCATGCAAATTTTCAAGCGAGGGAGTATGATGCAGGAGCATCCCTCACGACAAGCAAGCCAATGTGGAAGCAGGAAGTCAGCTGGAAGACGTCCAGCGCAAGTTTTTTTGAATTTCCCTTGAATTTGATGTGCAAACATAAATGAGATCATTTATTTATGGCGCCTTGGTAAAATGTAATCAGACCTTGATCCATACGCTCTTGTCTGATATAGACAGAGACATTTATAGTAAGTAGTAAATGTAAGTAGGTAGAATTGAATTTGTAGATTAGACAGTTCTAGAAGAAAGAGGGAAAAAAGGATATAGACACCCTCATTGTATTATTGTAGTAGTTTTTGATAGTTCGGGAAGAGTTAGAAGAATCCAGAGCATAGAAGAGAAGCAGAGAACTGTACAGATCTTGAATTAATAGAAGAAGTTGATTCAGATTCATGGGCGTTGTGTTATTCTCTGTGTATATGTGTTGAATGCTCTGCTTATGAATATTACTTCTTGTTATGAATTTGTTATTATGATGTGTGTGTGATTTCATGTGTTGAGATTGAAGTCTAAGAGGAAGTGGAATGAGTTACAATTGTTTCTCTTTCTGAGCAAGGATTCCTGCAAGGAGTGCAGTTGAAGTTGTCCGCAAGGAGTGCATTGACAGAAGGCTCAGGGAGTTTAACTCTTGTTCTCAATTCACTCAGAAGTGAAAGTGGGTTGCTAAAGCCATGCAAGGAGTGTGCAGGCTAAGAAGAGTCTCAGTCGTGAAACTGAGCGAAGTATTGAAGGACTACTGTTGTAGGTGTGCGCAGAGTCAAGAGAAATCAACACTTAGAAGTGGTTGAGAACTATCGCATGGAGTGTGTGCAGAGAACCTCTTTGAGGTTGAAAAAAATGAGGAAAGCTCAGGAAGGATAGGTACCTGAGTTGCTGAAGATCAGCGCAGATAAGTGCGACTTGAGATTTCAAGGACTTCGCAGGTTGGCGAGTGGATGAGTCAATCTCGCAAGGAGACATTCAGTCACCCCGTGGATTGAAGAAAAGGAGGAACAAATGGACAAACCCTTTGAGAAGGTTTTGCGAAGTCCCGTTAGACATTGGATCTCGTGGAGGCATGAGGAGGTTACGACCACACCAGAGCCCAAGCTTGAGAGGCTGCTGAGCCGTTGGATCAGTACGTGATTTCCCGTCAGCCGTTAGATCTCAAGGAGTTGCACAGGGGTTAAGCCCAAGTGTGCAAAGGAGAAGTCCCGACCAATTCATCGAGATACTAGAGTCATCGGGATTTTTCTAAGAAAGAGAATTGAGACCTTGTGGATTTTGAAAACCCGAGGGAGAGTCCTAGCCGTTGGTCTCAGCGGGACACGCGTCAGTATTTTGGAAAGGCATCGGGATATTGGAGGCATTGAGGTTTTGAAGGTCAATAGAAATAAGACCTTTCGAGTCTCGAAACATCGATGGAATCAGAGCCGTGGAATCAGAGATTGAATTCTGAGAGGAAGTGGAATGAGTTACAATTGTTTCTCTTTCTGAGCAAGGATTTATGCAAGGAGTGCAGTTGAAGTTGTCTGCAAGGAGTGCATTGACAGAAGGCTCAGGGAGTTTAACTCTTGTTCTCAATTCACTCAGAAGTGAAAGTGGGTTGCTAAAGCCGTGCAAGGAGTGCGCAGGCTAAGGAGAGTCTCAGTCATGAAACTGAGCGAAGTATTGAAGGACTACTGCTACAGGTGTGCGCAGAGTCAAGAGAACTCAACACTTAGAAGTGGTTGATAATGGCTGCAAGGAGTGTGTGCAGAGAACCTCTTTGAGGTTGAAGCAATTGAGGAAAGCTCAGGAAGGATAGGTACCTGAGTTGCTGAAGATCAGCATAGATAAGTGCGACTTGAGATTTCAAGGATGTCGTAGGTTGGCGAGTGGATGATTTAATCTCGCAAGGAGACATTCAGTCACCTCATGGATTTAAGAAAAGGAGGAACGGATGGACAAACCCTTTGAGAAGGTTTCACGAAGTCCCATCAGTCGTTGGATCTCGCAGAGGCACGAGGAGGTTACGACCACACCAGAGCCCAAGCTCGAGAGGCTGCTAAACCGTTGGATCAGCAAGTGATTTCCCGTCAGCTGTTAGATCTCAAGGATTTGTGCAGGGGTTAAGCCCAAGTGTGCAAAGGAGAAGTCCCAACCAAGTCATCGGGATATTGGAGTCATTGATATTTTGCTAAGAAAGAGAATCGAGACCTTGTGGGTTTCGAAAACCCGATGGAGAATCCTAGCCGTTGGTCTCGGCGGGACACACGTTAGTATTCTGGAAAGGCATCAGGATATTGGAGGCATCGGGGTTTTGAAGGTCGAGAGAACTAAGACCTTTTGAGTCTCGAAACACCAACGGAATCAGAGCCATGGATCTCGAACAGGACACGCATCAGAAATCCGAGGCGATTCGGGGTTCGCCATTTCGGGTTTCCAAAGACAAAGAAATTGTTGCATCAAAAATCGTGATTTCGTGATACCCGATAGAGAGATAAGGGAGATAGTGACGTGGAAGGGCTAGTTCTAACGTGCATCGGGGATCGGCATATCAGGATTCCTAGTGTCGTGAGAATCGCTGCAGGAGGAGCCAGGAAACTCCGAAACGCGACAACCACACAGTCGCGATACGCGATTTCCCGACCGTGACAGAAGTTTGGGCCATAGGCACCAGAGAAAAGGACAGGTGTCAAAGGGTCAACCTCGCAAGAGTGAATTCCAAGTGGTATCGGAAATTAGAGAATCGAAGATCCTGAGAGCGTAAGTTCTACACACTCAAATTCCGCGAATTCCGAAACTCCGATAGGGGAAAGGACCATGGTCTCATGGACTAGCAGGTCGCATGAGAAAGGAGTTAGCCGAAGGGAGCTAAGGAGTGGAGAAAGGTACCATCGGGGATCCATAAGGGCAGTGGATCACGACAACGCAAGTGCCAATTTCCCGATGGGGAAATTCCAGATAGGAGTAGGGAAGCATTGGTAAATATTCATCGGGTTTCGGGGATTTGTGAGACCCGATCCTGTGGTTTCAGGACTCGCGATTTACGAAGTCCAGTTTTCCAATTTAGAGTAGGGATATCATAAGGAGCATTCTCTGGGTATTGAAAACTCCCGATAAGGGGGGTGTTGAAGAACATTTCAGTTCTTCGGGCTTAAGGAAGAGAAGGTCCTGTGGGAGCGGACGTGCCCTGGGTGGCGCGCCCTATGTCATTTCTTCTTTGCAAGCTTCTTTGACTTCTTTTACCTTTTAGGGCTTCAAGCCTACATATGAGGGTCCTTCATCTTCATAGGGCCATAACTCTCAAAAAATGAGGAGTTATGTGACATTCCACATACCACCAGAAATGGCATGACAAGAACTATCCATCTAGGATAGTTTCATCAACAACTTCACTGAACTTCATCTCATTATTCCACATATAAGAATGGGTTCTCCAACCATACTTATAGGATAACTGAACCCTAAAGCATCTTCCCATGAGGGATTTCACCATAAGGCGACCACTTTGGAGTTCATCCATTTGTGCACCTTATCAACCATGATAAGACAATAATGATTCATCTTTACATCAATCCAACAATGCATCATATACCGATGAAACACATTGATCCATCTTCATCTATGCATCATGTATCAATGACATCATATTGATCCATCTTCATCTATGCATCATATCAATTACATCATATGACTATGATTTCACTTGACATCTATCATCAATGTACTATGATAAGACATGTATACATCAAACCTTTGACCTTTGACATCATGCAATCATCCTTTGGGATAAACCATTTGACATCAATCAATCAATTATCCTTTGGAATCAATCAACCCATTGACATCGATCCTTTGACATCAATTAATTAAAAAACTGGCATCAATGACAACATGATCCAACATTCGGTTCCACTGGTTTTTTATGTATAAATGAGAGCTCAATAAGACTGAGGGATGAATTCTTTTTAATATGGATACAAAGCTATCATGTTGATGTTCTGAGGTAAAACTAGTGTGTACAATTTGATCTTAAGTCTATGTTTTTTTTGGAAGCATGTATCCAATTGGGAGGGCCCACCAATTCGGCCATCGTTGCTTTGTTCTATAACATTAGGGTTAGTAATTTCATTCCTCTGATTTAATAGTTAATGTTGCTTTGAATTTAAATTAGTATAATTCTATTTTACAACATTTTCATGATCTCCAAGTCAAGAATTGATATGATATTGTGTGCAGTATTGTATATAATTTATAAGTAGAAGTACCTTTTCAATTTACAAGATTTGAACATCATAAGCATTGATTGTGGTTATAATATGAATAGTGGAAGTCACCTTTCTTTGTTGCAATATTCACTTGGTTCATAATCTGATGATGCAATTTGAATAGTCTTATTCACTTTTGTTCCATATCTATAATCAATGCACCTTCCTTTGAATTGCAAATCGAGATAGTAGTATTGTTTCTGATGTTTGGTAGTTTTATATGGGAGATCTACTCTTGCAAATGATCTAAGATTTGTGGGTTTGCACAATTTGTAAGAATATGGGTTGATCCTCATAGTTGGTCTCTTAAATGCCTTTAATTATAGGCAGTTTCATATTTCCTTAGAGTTAGATTCTTGTACATGCTTTGTTTCCATAGATGAAGTGTCATTGAAGGTAGGAACAAGTTGTTTCTTAACAATTGAGTGTAAAGGTTAAGTGAGAAACAATAAGCCTTTTAGCCAGTAAGTAAACTTTTTTTTTCTACCCAATCCACATAGATTTCCTTGTTTTCACTTCCAATCATAAGAACAATTTCACTTGAAGGTGGGAATGATATTACATGACACTCATGGCATTGCTTGAGTGAACAATTGTAGCCTACGCCAGCATGGAACTTTCTTGTTTTTCTACCCAATGAACAAGTTTCATGTGATTTGCTAGTATCGTTTCATGTTCTTTCCATAGATTAGATAGCCATCCTAGCCCTACTCCTTGTACATACAGTGTTTTCATCTCTAATATTACTCCCTCAAATTGATGATTTAATAATCAACAATTAGGTCAATTAATTAGCTCAACAATCCTTCTAATTTCATGTCTTCCATGGTGGCATGTCTCTCTTTTCATCCTAGGGAGTACCCCATTCAAAGAAATCATCCAAGTTAGACTTTGAAAAGGACACATAAAAATCATTTTAATATCCATTTTATTAGTTAGGAGTCTTATGTATGGTTTCTACTTGAAATCCTTATATAGGATTCATCTTCTAACTATTCATATAAAATACCCTTGTCAATATTTTTTCTTTAGATAAACCATCAAGGTTATTTCCCAATGTCAACATTCTTCTTATATATTTTGTCTAGTCCTCTTACACATAGTGTCTCTCATCCCTCTTGTGAATAGACACTCTCCATTGAACAATTGAAGTCATTTTTCCTTTGATAAATCAACCAAGTACACATGGATTCCCCCCAATAATTGTCATATCTAATTCCAAGCCATTTTCATCAAATAACAACCAAAAACAACATAAAAATATCACTCAAAACAGAAAATGTCCATGAGTTCATTCAAAACCCCTTCAAAATGTTATTTATAAAATGGTTGTTCAACATAAGAACTTAATCAAGAAGTGAGACTCTAACAATCCAACTTAGGATTTATCTACACCAACTTGACATACCAGACTGGTATTCAAGCTAAGACATTGGTTCATATATAAAATAAAATAAGACAACCAAACCACAACTAAAACATGCATAACTTAATTAAAAATCACAATAAATAACTACAATGATACACCATCAACTCAGACACAAAATCTATAGTGGGAACTTGAGTGCCAGAAAAAAAACCACTCAGTGATTATCATACCCATTATGATTTAACATTTTAAAAGAACAAAGTCAATATGATACTCAGTTACATGTCCATGTCTAGTTTACAACGTTTCAATTTCCATTTCCCACACTAAGATGCATACTTCAATTCCATGACCAATGACTTAGCCCTCTAGTAGAGATAAAGAGACACTCACTAATCTCACTACAAATTATTCACTCACTAGCCTAAGATATTATAATAACTAAACATTATTATAATCATATCTTAATCAAACATTTCCTTATAAGTAGGACAATCTTATTGTAATCTAAGGTTGGATCATTAATGCCCACTAGGACACCTATTCACCTTTACAATCAATGACCATTATATCCATAACCATTTATAACATCCTCTTCATAAATCTCCACTATGCCATAGCCATTAAAGACCACACCTACATAGACACATTGATTCAAACTTTTAATGTTGTCTTGCCATAGATTCCCACTATTTACAGACTCCTTAATGGATATGTCCACATAAACATGTCAGATCAACATAAATGCACAAGAAGACATCTACAACCAAGTAAAACTTAGTAATTGGAGTGACTACAACAACATTTCATTAGAAATCATATCATAATGTCCAAGGGACAAAATCCCATACATCATAGATGATAGTAGCACAATCCATATCTTCTCATAAATTGCATTGCATATGCGTGTTGATACTGAGAGGGGGGGTGAATCAGTATCAAGTACAATTATAAACCTTTTCCAAATTATACTTAAACCATTCAATTATATCCAATGAGCAATGAACAATATTATAAGAGTTACACCAATATACCACAATACACCATGCACAATATATATGAGAAATAATCAATAGTTTTTGTTCAAGGGAAGTAATGACTTCCAAAGGTAGCTACAGCTTCCAAATGTACGAGAGGGATAAATATCCAAGAGGAAGATACAATCCTCCAATATCAAGAGAGATTTGAACTCTCTATCCTTGTTGTCATCTTCAAAAATTCACTTCTCCTCAACCATGAGGATCCACGTGACGTGCCACATACCACCAGAAACAACATGATGTATACTATCCATCCATGGGTGTTGTATCTGCATGTTCATTTTCCTTCATGTCCAAATAACTTCATCAATCTTGTGTTCCAAAACCCATGACTAGGGTTGACATCAATGACAACAACCAATCTTCCAACAATGTGTGTGAATGCATCTCTTATGTTAGTGTGTGGATTAGGTATGTGAGTGCATCATTCACATGTATGTAATTGATGCACTTATGGACATAAGTGACACACTCACTCACACCTAAGTGATGCACTTAGACACTCACCCACCTAAGTGTATTTTGTGTGTAGATATGTCACCCACATAAATAAGAAATTGATGTTGGAGCATCTTTGGCCTTAAGCAATTTGCATTAACCAAAAATATTTCAATTTCAAGATTAGTAATGGTAGGATTAAATAAGGGTGTTGTAAATCTAGGCTTATTGTAACTCCACATTGTTTCAACTATGTTTAAATACTACAGATCATAACGTGTTGCAACTCAAGTGTTGGAACTGTCATTGTGTTGCAAGTGTTGCAGCTTCAGGTGTGCTACAAATCTAGTTACAATGTTGTGGGTTACACCATGCTACAAATCTCATTACAACATTGTGGGTTATGCCATGTTTCCACTCCATGTGTCTTATGAAGAATTCATGGAAATTGGTGGGTCGTCACTCCACGTGTCTTGTGTGGATTGGTGGGACATCTACGCGAGGAATAATAATCACATGAAAATAGTTTGAAGAAATTAACCATCACAGTTTTTCAGTTCCCAATAGATGTTTAGGAAATGGTTAAAGAAGTTAAGTCATCAAAATGGTCTAGATTCCAAGGGATAGTAGAAAATAAAGGAAGAGAGAAAATAAATGGGCACTTTAGTTCAGTGGGAGACAAAAAAGAGGGGACATAGAAGGTACGTTTATAAGAGAAATAATGTAGAGGAAGGGATGCCTAGTTTGTTTCACTGCGTGGAATAGAGGAATGGATTCAGATCATTAAACAAAGAATGATAAATGTGTTATATTTCCTGGTGATGTAATGAGACCGTAAGAGATAAATTATGTATTGGTAATTAAGAATATTCTATCCCTGTTTAAATGTTGTTGTCTTTTGTTTCCTTTTCATATGACTGCCAATTCCACATGGTATTATTTAAATGTTAATTTATGTTAACACTAATACACTGGTATATGTGCACTCTATGGGAAGAGACATGGTTATGTAGTTGGTTGAGTACATGATTGAGGGTTATTGCATCAAGTATCAAAGTATGTTTATCTCCTAGTTGTGAGAGGTAGTGCCTCTAAGTAGGGTTTGTGAATTTTAGTCTAAGCAAGGGATACAAGACAACTTGTAAGGATGCCTCCACATATAGAAGGAGTAGCATGAGTGTTAGATAATCCAAAATACAATTATCATAGTTTATAAAGTTAGAATAAAAAAGATTATTAATTTAGAATATTAAATTAATAATCTAGAATATTTGCTAAATAAATGTAGAACTTTAGAGATACATTATTGTTGTAAATGATATGACTCTAGAAAAGTGTCGTATCTTAGGCTCTAATTTAGGAGATTTGTTTTAAGATGGTTAAGATAACATTTATTGTAAATGGACACTTGTTTATTCAATAAGTGATCCATATCTTAAGTTTGTTAGGACTTTTAGCCTATATATTGCTCATTGCAAGGGTATTGAGGAGTAGTGATGTAAACTCTTGCAAT
>CBVK0103874734.1:0-10171 GCA_900067695.1 Picea abies
AATACAAGCAGTCAGACCGCAGTTGGAGAGGATTCCAACCTTGAAGATCATTGACTATAACCTAGGAGACCACAAGAGTTATGTCATGCTCGCACTTCACAAATACTTGACCAATATGACGGGGAAGAAGTCGAAGATCATCCCCCAGCTGTGGACTATGGACATCGCGAGGTCCAGTATATTGAACGTGATGAAGATACCACACTTCAGAAGACATCAGGAGGTTAAACCATGTGTTAATATCCTGTTGTGATGATTCCATGGTGGTTATCTATGGTTGGAAAGGCGTATCACTGTCGATCCAATGCTGATCCATATGATCACCATATTAAGCATGTAAGGACAAGACCCCAAGACTTTTATCCAGGGAAGGCTGCAGATCATGCTCTGGTGCAGAAGATTAAAGAAACCTATGGCGATGTCAAGAAGGGGAAATAAGTCTACAAGGTAGCATCCATACAGAATGGCGCAATGCGCCTAGCCTGCCAATTGATCGCTGGCAAACCAGTAAGGAAGAAATGACCCACGCAGGTCATGGGGTTCTTTGTTGATCTCATAGGAAAATGCGTGGAAGGATTACAAATGAACTAGGGGAGTTACCTTGTCAACCAGTTAGAATGGGATTGTCGCAAAGCTCAAGATCAGGGCTATGAGTTCCACTTTAGCTGGCTACTGATTCTCATCGCGTTCATTTCTTGGGAGATGCCGAAAGGAGCGACCTTCCATGACATTGAGCCGTTTGAGCTACTAGCTGCGAAGTTCACCACGCTCTGGTATTCGAGTGATATGGGGAAACAATGGTAGTCAAATGCGGTGTTCCATACCTACTACCTACAGTTACCGAGGCCTATTGAGTCTTTCCCTCATATGACGCCAAACACACTGGATAGGTTCAGACCAGTTGTGAAGTTATACACAGATATGCATTTTATATATATTACTGTGTGCAGAGACAAACATAGAGAAGAGATTCAGTCCTATTACAAGCTCATCGAGGAGGACATGGAGGAAATCACCAAGGAGTGGCCTAAAGAAATCCTAGTGCTAGTCAACCACACATAATTGTCTGACCCCGACCTCATTGGAATTCTGGTGGTTAATCATGAAGAGTATGATGCACCCAGTAGTACCAAGAAGAAAAAGAAGGAAGATGTACATAAAATACACATCACATCATAGGAGACCGCATTAGATTCACCTAACAGAGGAGGAGACGATGAAGTGGACAAAGAAGAGAAAGAAGGGGAAGAAGACAAGCAGAAGCAGGGTGAAGTAATATCGCCTAGGAATCCCCTTGAAGAGGCAGAGACGTCCAAGAAAAGAAAGGTTTCCCCAACGAAACCTACATCACGGAAGAAGTCCAAAGCTAGTCATCTGAAGCTGCAACGAAACCTACATCACGGAAGAAGTCCAAAGCTAGTCATCTGAAGCTGCAGACTGTACTCACGATCGATGATTTCGACCTCATTATCATAGTTGTATTAGATGCCTTGAAAGATATTTTGCAGAGAAATGAAGAAAAACAAGAAACCATGTACAAAAGAATTGAAGAAAATATGAGAGGGGTACAACAAGCACTTAACTCCAGTCGTGTAGTGTCCACTGCGCACCTGCCATCAGAAAAAACAGAGTTGGGAGATGAGCCTACTCAACTTCGTAGAATCACTGATGCGACCAAATCTCGTCTTCGTTGCGTGCAGGAAGAAAAAGAACAAGCCACGATTTCACTGAAGCAAGCACAAGAGGAAGTCATAGAACAACGCCGAATTTCACACCAAGAGAAGGCCGACCTCCAAATCAAGTTGAAGAGGATAAAGCGTAGATTAGAAAAGAGAAATAACAACTGCTGATGGATCAAGTGGGAGTTAAAGAAGTCAACATAGCACTTCTCTCTATGAGAAGCTTAGAACAAATAGATGAAGACCCAGTGGAGACACAAGTAGTGAAGCTTGTTGCATCCATCCAATAACTTCAACATAGAGTAGCAGAATTGAAGTTACAAGTAGTACCAAGCACTCCGCAGGAAGTACGAGACCAATGAGAAGAAACTACCTGAAGCGCAGTCCAGAGAATCAAGGCATTAGCCTTGGAATGTAAACAACTTAGCAATCGAAGTGCGCAGAATTATGAGCGCCTTACCGAGGACCCTGAATTAAACATAGGTGAGTCACAACTCCATGATCCAAACCAGCAAGCAACAATAGTACAAGTGCATTTGAATCCCTTGTCAGCGTTCAAACGAATGAAAATATCCCAAGAATAATGCATGACTTAGCAACAGGTCCATGCCATACAAAGAAAATTCATGGAAATGACTCAGAATCTCTAGCCAGTCCAGGATGCAGCTTCCCTACTTTTTGAGGAGATTGAAGGACAAGGAGCAAAACTAGAAGAAGTAGTCACTGTAGTTGAACAATGCTTGGATGGACCTGTGACTGAGGAAGTTATTCAGGAGTTCATCGAGCAAAAGGCCTTGGTGAAGCAGCAAGGCGAAGCAGTTCGAGGCATTTGAGGCAGAGTTACCCAGAGCAGAGTGACTCGGGACAAGTCGCAGGTGAGTGTTGGGGGCCCGTTGGCCCTCGACCAAGTTTTGGAGAACCTTGTTCATGTTTGACCTCTTTTGGGACTTCGACAAGATGGTCGAAGGTGGAGCGCAATTCGAAGCAGAGATCGTGGGATCTTGACCCCTTTTTAGGGCAGTTTTGGGATTAGGGTTTATGTAACAGGTATGGGATTAGCAGTCGAAGTGTGCAGAATTATGAGCGCCTTACCGAGGACCCTGAATTAAACATAGGTGAGTCACAACTCCATGAAGAAAACCAACAAGCAACAATAGTACAAGTGCATTTGAATCCCTTGTCAACAGTCGAACGAATGAAAATATCCCAAGAACAATGCATGACTTAGCAACAGGTCCATGCCATACAAAGAAAATTCATGGAAGTGACTCAGAATCTCTAGCTAGTCCAGGATGCAACTTGCCTACTTTTTGAGGAGATTGAAGGACAAGGAGAAAAACTAGAAGAAGCAATCATTGTAGTTGAACAACGCTTGGATGGACCTGTGACTGAGGAAGTTATTCAGGAGTTCATCGAGCAAGAGGCCTTGGTGAAGCAGCAAGTTGAAGTAGTTGGAGGCATTTGAGGCAGAGTTACCTAGAGCAGAGTGACTCGGGACGAGTCACAGGTGAGTGTTGGGGGCCCGTTGGCCCTCGACCAAGTTTTGGAGAACCTTGTTCATGTTTGACCTCTTTTGGGACTTCGACAAGCTGGTTGAAGGTGGAGTGCAAGTCGAAGCAGAGATCGTGGGATCTTGACCCCTTTTTAGGGAAATTTTGGGATTAGGGTTTATGTAACAGGTATGGGATGTCGGCCCATGGGTTTACCCATGTTTAGGCCCATTTTGTAATGTATAAATAGATAAGCTAGGCAATGTAAGAAGAGGTGAAGATGCTAAGTGCTAGATTTCCATCTATGTGATTGAAAAGACTTTGTGCATACTATGTATTAAGACTTGTAGAGCTAAGTGCAAGTGATTGTAAGAAGGATTTGTGCTTGAATCTAGCTTGGGGAAGGAGGATCTAGCGAGGTATACACAGATCTCCTGTCCTATGTGGAGTGGGTTACTATGGCTCTGTGCTTGTAGAAGATTGAGAGAAGATAATAAATAAGAGAAGAGTTGGTGGATGTAGCCCC
This sequence comes from Picea abies, assembly GCA_900067695.1. NCBI lineage: Eukaryota > Viridiplantae > Streptophyta > Pinopsida > Pinales > Pinaceae > Picea > Picea abies. Next base: position 3,696 of record CBVK0103874734.1, read on the forward strand.
ACGCTGGGGTGAACCACGTATATCCTTTGTTATGGTTGCTTTGTGCATTATAGTTTTTATATTGTTCATATGATTTAATCTTAGTGCAGTAACGAATGTTTAGATGAATATGGTATGATAGATTAATTTCATAGTGATGTGAACGAATTCTCTATATGATCTCTTTCCATATGCTAAGTGCTTGGATGTGTTAGATCTGGTTGGATACTGCGTTGTTTAGCAATTAGGGTTTGGATCTGCGATGTGAATAAGGGTTAAATACTGATGAATGCTAACTACTAAGTGCTTTGTTAGAGTAGTGTAATCACAGATCTGTGTCCCAGCTAGGTTGCACACATTGGAGTCCTACAACCACCCCTGCCTCTACCTTGGGTGAGACTTCATATGCTTCACAGGTGTTGCCGAAAGGGTCGATAGTTAGGATTTTGTTGGTGTGATTTTAAAGCATTGAACCCTGGGTCTGTCCCTGTGCCAACAATAGGTCATGGATTTCCTCTAAAGGGAAAATAATTGGGGCATCTTATTAAGGAGGCATTTCTGGTGAGGCTACAATGGTTTTGGGATTTTTTGGGTCATTTGAGAGTGGAGAATTATTGGTTTTTTCGGTTTTTGGGAAGCTAGGGGCTGAAGATTCCACAATCACCATGTTTGATTCTGGTGGGAGAGAGTTTATGGGATCAAATCGATTCTTGCAGGAAATTATATTTGTGTTCTATCTAGATGGATTCTGGGAGGTATGCTTTTTGTTTGGCCGAAGGCATGAAGGAATTGTGGTGAAACCATCCTCGTCCAAGTTAGGGTTAGCTTTGGAAGGTTTGGGCAGGTTTAGGAGGGGACAGTCCCTGCAAAGGTGGCCATGTTCATGAAAGATATGGCATCTGAAGGGGATACAATCCTAGTCCAATTTTTGGATCCATTCTACATCTTGAAAGTATAAGAGAATTGAGTAAGGAATAGGAATTGAAACATTTATGTAAATGCAAATTATGGTGTAAGATATGTACCATCCTTGTTTGGTGGCTTCTGAGGATTTGACAAAAGTTCCTAGGGTATTTATGATTCCATCCAAGATTTCTTCCTCCTAGTATTCACATGGAAGAGAGTAGAGGTGAACCCAAACAACAACATATGAAAAATCCTCTTTCTCTGGGTAGAAGTTATCCTTCCAAAATCAAACATGAAGATCGACAGAGCAGAAGAAGTATGGACCTCCTTCAAAGATTCTATCTCTTTCATGGGGGTTTCAAATATAATTGTAAAGAACCCTTTGGAGCCTAACTTGAAATCAATATGGCATGTGGGTTTCTAACAAGAATGAATCTAGGTAACAAGATCCTTCTCGTTCGACCAAAGACCTAGAAACGTACAAGTTAGCATGTGATATTCCATGTGCTAAATGTATCCTCCAAGCTTCTAAGAGCGGATATTGTACATAGGCATTCATATTGGCTTCAAGATGTAGTGTCTATGTTTCCAATGCACATTATGTATCTATGCTTGTTGTACATCTAGCATGGGATCCTCGAGCGAGGGGGCTTACGGTACAAGAGTTTTGTCAGCCATAGTGTCGCAGAGTTCAAGTGCATCAACCTAATTCCTTCTTTGATTATTTTGAGATGATTTTAAATTCTTAATACAAATAAAGTTTAATTTAATTATTTTACTATTAAATTTTTTGAATTAAATTGTATAAAGAACCCTTTGGAGCCTAACTTGAAATCAATATGGCATGTGGGTTTCTAACAAGAATGAATCTAGGTAACAAGATCCTTCTCGTTCGACCAAAGACCTAGAAACGTACGAGTTAGCATGTGATATTCCATGTGCTAAATGTATCCTCCAAGCTTCTGAGAGTGGATATTGTACATAGGAATTCATACTGGCTTCAGGATGTAGTGTCTATGTTTCCAATGCACATTATGTATCTACGCTTGTTGTACATCTAGCATGGGATCCTCGAGCGAGGGGGCTTATGGTCCAAGAGTTTTGTCAGCCATAGTGTCAGGAATTGGGGGATTTGGCCCAAAAGGGCCAGTATCAACATCCGTTCAACATGGAGAGGTTGTGGGAGGGGGGGCTAACTCCCCCTTTAGTGCCATTAGTGAGGGTTCTGACCTGTTGCAAACGATAGTCAAGGTGAAACCCTCGCAGAGTTCAAGTGCATTAACCTAATTCCTTCTTTGATTGTTTTGAGATGATTTTAAATTCTTAATACAAATAAAGTTTAATTTAATTATTTTACTATTAAATTTTTTGAATTAAATTGTAATTACAAATATCACTATTAGTACAATTAACATAACTATACAAATATTTTAAATAAAAATGAATTTTCGCTTCAATATATTTTAGAATGCATAAAACGTTTTTTAAAGAATTCCATAAAAGTGTATTTGTTAATTTTTTTTTATGGAATGCATACTCATACTCATTTTATTTTTTAAGTTTTAACAACTTATTAAGATTTGTATTGTAAACTATATACTTTAACTTATGGTGCATGATCAATATAAATATATATTAACATTTGAACAAACTATATAGTTTTGCTAAAACTTTTACATATGGATGATTTCAAAAATTGATTTTATGTGGACCAAAACATATTTAAATATCAGATTTGATTTATTTTTTAAAGTTATCTGGGAAAATTTTTATTAACAAAAAATAGTAATTTATATGTGTCATGTAGTTGACCTGCCACCTGTGAAACCATGCCAACAACAATATAATCATTGTCCTTGAGCACGTCCATAGTGTCCTTTTGATGGAACCGATTTCTAATTACTAAATTAAAGAGATATTAAAGCCTATTCTACCATAGCCAAAATCTAATTACAAAATTAGAGAGGTATATAAGCCTATTCTGTCAAGATTGTGAGTAAGAATCTTGTTGGTCTAGCCCAGAAGAATTAGTGTAAGAACCAAAAACTGAAAATGAAAGAATTAGTAATAGATATGAGGGGAGGCCTAGAGGCCTCGTGAACTTGGCCCTAGTCATCTCTCATCTCTTTTAGGTCGAGGACAACCATGAGCTCAAAAAGGAGGGACATTTTTTGGTCGACCATGCGAATCTACAACTCAAGGTACTCCATTTAAAGAAGAATCTCACTGAATGCAATGCTTCATTCCATAATTATTTTTCCCAACAAGGTTTTGACATGCCAATACACGTCGATGGTTATTTGATACTTAGTCTCACTGGAGAGAGAGGTGATAGTATATAGAATCCATTGAGTGAATTTTCCATCCACTGCTTCCTCATTCACCAGGGTCTGCTTAAGATGCACCTCCGCTTCTACCAATTCTATCTCGGCCCAGGTTTAATGGGGCGTGAGGTTCTCATAATTATTTACAATGACCATGGCTTCCTGTTGGGATTGAGGAATGAAAGCCTCTGACCAATATGGAGGCCTCTATGACCCAAGATTCCTCTGGCGATGAAATTCAAGAAAAGATTGATATCATTGGTGTCACAAAGGGACCAGAGAGTCTACGTGAAGAATCTGGAGTAGACTCGGATGCTTATAAAATGGCTATGCCGATAATTTCCCCTCGTCGCATTGAATTTATCACATTGAGAGCATGCATGAACGTTGGCGTATGCTCGACCTTTGGGCTCATACACAATACCCATGGGCTCAACGTGTGAGAACTAGGTCCTAAGAGGAAAATTACTTCCCTTGCATTGTCCTTGATATGTGGTGTTGTTTCCTTTGTTAAGATGGGAGGGTAATGTATCATCCATGGAGCGTTCACTACACTCGGTGTCGAATCCAATGCTCTCTGATATAACTATTGACATAACATCCATACCATGTCAATTAAATGCCATGTGGTCGCCACCTTGACAAAGCCTCTGGTTATTAATTTTCATGTGGGATGGGCTTAATCCTCTCACCATTGTTGTCATAATGTGATATTCCCTCCATCAATGTGTTTCTTGGGTGGCTACACTCATAGTTGGACATGTTATGTTGGCGCCCGATCTGGGGTTGGACTATATTTTGAGTCCAGGGTTCGACACACCTTTTCTAAAGGATCTTCTGATTAAGTATCCCAGTGCCTATCTATTTGGTGGTTCATTCTCATGATTCCCTCATATCATGAGAAATTTTTTTGGCTCCATATCTCCAAAAAATAGAAATAATATTTTCCCCAGAAGGGAAACTAGGTTTTAACCAGTCTGAAATTGTAATACTTTAAAAAATCAAGTTTGACAGCATTGAAATGCATATCTAAAAGCCTAGGTAGCAAAGTAACATAAAAGAGGATCTCTGATATAACTATTGACATAACATCCATACCATGTCAATTAAATGCCACGTGGTCGCCACCTTGACAAAGCCTCTGGTTATTAATTTTCATGTGGGATGGGCTTAATCCTCTCACCATTGTTGTCATAATGTGATGTTCCCTCCATCAATGTGTTGCTTGGGTGGCTACAGTCATAGTTGGACATGTTATGTTGGTGCCCGATCTGGGGGCGGACTATATTTTGAGTCCAGGGTTCGACACACCTTTTTTAAAGGATCTTCTGATTGAGTATCCCAGTGCCTATCTATTTGGTGGTTCATTCTCATGATTCCATCATTTTCTAGTCTGTCCACAAGGCTATTTGTAGAACAACAAACATGTAGTGGAAAAACCACTTCAATCTATTGTATGAGATCTTAAATATTTTAAGGGCCTTTTTCAATCCTTCATCCCATTGATATCTTACTAATTATCGATCCATTTAGTAGCTTTCCTAAGATCTGAATAATGATCATTGAATCTCCTTCAACCATCAATTTTCCTTATCCTTCTCTTGTTGCGATGTAGATAGCATGTTCTAAATCTAGGATGTTTGATGCATTGTTGATGTTTGTGGCCATATTCTCCACACAAATAAGAATGAGGTTTTTGTTGTTGTCTCTGAATACTCCTCCTTTATAGCCTTCTACACTTGTGTGCGTCCTTATTAACACCCGAGGGTTGATGACCTAGGGTTCTTCCATAGTTTACCAACAAAAAACCCCTAGGCATTGATATATCAATCCTTAGCCAAATACTAAAGAAGGTCTCGCCTGAGATGCCATGAGAATCACAAAGACCATATGGTCTTGTTTTAGTGATGAAGGATTACTTACATAGGAATATATCCATTCGGGTTGACATCCACACATTCCATTGCACCAAGATGCAAAGGTAACAACATGTAACAAACACACATACATTCATTGGACACATGATCAACACATCATAGAATAGGAATCATTGCAGATTTTATTATATTCATTCAATCATATACATATACCAAAATACTCATTAACTAACAAAAGAAACTACCTATACTCTTATAATTTCTTCAAGTATTTCATTACATAGTGCCATGTGATTTCTCTCAAACTCTACAAATATTAGAGAACCAAACTCACAACCAGATACATTACAAATCATGAACTCATAGTGATCTCAAGGACATTGACCACAACAATAATCCTCACAACAACCATCAACCATTGGCCAACCAACTTAGTAACTCTTTTTCTTTCATTATTGCTCCCTTTTATCTTCTTCTCTACCATGGTGCTCTGTCATTTTTCAGTTCTTCTCCACTTTCTCCTATGATTATTAGTCCCTCATTCTTTTTTCACCTGCATGCATTCCACATAGCTTGTTTGGAGTTGTGGTAGTTTTAACTACATTTCCATCTCATCTCCATACTGCTCCATGATCTCTCATGCTAAATAAAGTAATCATTTGAGAAGATTTCTCGAATATTATTTTCATGATTCTGACATGCATGCAGTGTCTTCTTACTTTTTGGCATGCATCACAAAACTCAGACTGGCACACATTGGAAAAACTATGACTAGCCTGCATTGGAAAAAATCAGATCGACGCATGTGCCTCATTTCATCCAGTATGAAAATGTTGAAGTGAGCGCAAAAAATGAAATGCATGCACAACTTGATTTGTGTGAACATGTGATCTTTACCAAAAACTTTGGGTGCCAACAACTCCCCACCACTACTATTTGGCTCATCCTCGGTCCAACTGCCTCATGGACTGATTGATGCGATGGAAGGAATTATCTTTATGAGATCCTCAAGGAACTCCAAGAATTGGTTATCAAACTCATTGAGGGTGTAATGAAGTTATTGGGTGAGATGAACGACCTCATTTGCATCAACTGTTGTAACCTAACGAGTTGTCAGGTCCATTATCTCCATATTCTGGATCAAAGGGGCAACATCGATATGTGATTCTATCAATCAAGTGTAAACGATGAGGTACTTATCATCCACATTAGTGGCTAGCTCTGAAATGGTTTGATAGTCATCCCGAGTGGAAAAAATATCCTTATTATTGGAAATGATGGTTTTCATTGCAACTTGGCACTCGCTTGGAGGTAGAGAAGCCAAAATGTTCTTTTGTTGGGTGACATCAACCTATTCCGCATGAACTCTGTCATCAATGGAACTCAATTC
>CBVK0103874735.1:0-10545 GCA_900067695.1 Picea abies
GGGGGGGGGGGTTTGTAGATGATTCCATAAAGTGAATTTGTGTTTGACCACTCCCAAAAACTCCTTCAATCTTTTCTCTCCATCTTGGACAACTGATTTGGGCAACACAATATTGTTCTATAGATGTGTTTCCTTAGGTGTTTCCTATTGAAGCAGCGGGAAAGTTTTTGTATTATGTGATTCCAAATTTTGTAGGTGGTCCTTTAAGTCCAAGAGTTTGATATAGGGGTGGATATCTCAACCCTCCAAGGACTTGTTCAGTATCTATGCATATAATGTGTTGACCATCCCCAAGAGGTCTATGAAGGTATTATTTCTCTCATCATATTGAGCCTTTGTGTTTGCATGGGCCACAACCTCTATGTCATACCATTGTTGCAAGATATGGTGAGCGTGAACCTCCTATTGATAGCACACTCACATTTGATTGTGTGTGGCAATATCTACTTGGTTTTTCAGTTGAAGTTGTGCATGTGACCGATTAAGAGTTTGATGTCTATCTCCCAACTTCGAAAGTAGAGTAGTAATACAATCCTGCATCACTAAATTCAAAATTGGTTCTAAAGGGATTCCTAATACATCCATATCCACCAAAGTGAGTATTGAAGGGTCGAATATGAGGACTCGTGCTAGACTATTGAATTTGGGAATGGAGGTTGGTGGTCGACATGGAGTTTCAGGAGATGATGCTTCACCTCCGAGCTACCGACACAGATGGTCGACACCATGGGTAGCTTCCAACTGGATTTTTTGTTTTAGTAGAAACTATTTTTTGAGAGAAGTGATCAATGTCTCGATCCCATGCACCATCTGTCCCAACCCCAACTGTATAGGGGGAGTAGACACACGAACAATTGGACTGATCCATTGTCTTTGTGTACTAGTGGGGGTGGAATTATGGATTGTTGTGTAGGGTGGGATGAGGTTGTAATTTTCCATTGATTTAAATTCTCTTGTTTAGGACTGGACCCGATGTCGAGAGGATATATAGATGTTAAAATTCGGTCTTTCTACCTTTTGGACATTGCCTTGTCCTTGGATCCCCCTCCAGTCATTAAATGAAATGGGATGAATATTTTGGTGTGTGGCCACCGTTGTAATTGCACTCAATTTGAATGGATTTGGTGGCATCTGAGGAATTGCACTCAATTTGAATGGATTTGGTGGCATCTGTTGACTAACCATTACTTCCTTACTCATTCAAAGTTTGTATATTTTCTCAATGGGGTTGAGGGGGATTGAATAGGAAGACATGATTTCTATTACAACATATTGAGTGGTTATATCTATCCTTTGCACACATGAATCCCCCACTTGTCTGCTAGGGAACCAAGGAACTGGAGGGACATGGTTCTTTCTTGGCATTCCATGCTAGGCTTTCAAATATTGGCTTCGCACCTCATGCCACTTCTTGGCTACCCAAGGAATTTCACAGGACACATGTACTGATGGATATCCACCTCTAGCCTGAACATTTATTTTATTGAATCTTGCACAACTACACATTCTCGAAGATGTTATTGATGCACAACCCACCAATGCGCGTGTATTCCTATTGACAATGTATCAATGGCACGTACCCAATGGGGTTTGGGAATGTGTTGCATCTAGGAAATAAATTCTTCCACCAAATCCGACCCATCAAACTGGTAGGACTTGAATTTCTCTTCACACACTTCAATGGTGATCGAGGTGCATCTCCTTGTGGAAATTTCATAAAGATTGTTTTTCCACCTCTTCATGGTGTCGTCTGAATCGATGTCATACGATTTCATGCTTCTCCAACTCAATTCCCCATATGCAGTGTGATTAATGTAATCATCCCCATGCCTCGTGATCTTGTAAATATTTTCAATAATAGAGCTTCGCACATCCTCAATGACCAACTCATTGTATCTATCCCCTTCTTTGGGATCTAATGGTGTGATCATGTGTAGGGTGTCTGTCTCAAATGACATATGTCGCTTCTTCAGATTCAACACAACATTTTTTTTTAAGGACAAATCAATGCCAAGTAGGGTAGGGTATGGATCAGAATAATCCATGATCTCTATCATCTCAAAGTCTACTTTTGTATTCACCCCCTCTATGTTTACTTTGAATTTCTCCAATTGGCATATAGGGTAGATTTTGTATTGATTAGCTAATCGAATTTGGATGGGAAACCAGGCCAAATTCAGTTTACCCATCAATTCCCATGACTTCTTTTACAGGTTGTTCATGTCAAAACCCAAATCCAACATGACCCCATCCATTTCATAACTTTTGATTTCAACTGTCATCTTGAACTCTCTTCCTATGCACTTCTTCTTACTAACTTGACACACATCCCTTTCTAGGATGGGGTTTGATATAGCTCTATATGTCCCTTCTTCCCCCATATAGGTTTCTAACATCCGTGTCAATTTTTTTGGAGCATTAGGATCACTCAACAGTCTTAAGAAACAGCGCAAGAAGTTACTTACTTTATCTCTAATTTTTGTTTCATGACCCAAGTCACACAATGCTTCTTCGTGCGTCATGTGCTTCAACTCTTCAAGTACATGTTCCTATATTTCCCTTTTTCCGATGTGTGATAACTACTCTTTTATGTGATATTCTTCTAGAGACCTTTGCATCACACATTGTATTTCCTCGCGTACACAAGCTTCGCCCAAATACCTCTACGTGACATGCTACAATTCTTCACAGGATCAAGCTTCTTCCAACAACCTTTGTGTTGTTCACTGCACTTCCTCATGAATCTGTGCCTCTTCAAGCAACCATTGTGTCGAGCGTTGCAATGATTCTCACACTCTTTCTTCCTCTATGGCCCTATTCACGCCATGCATGAACTACTTTTGTTTGATAATATCAAACTTAGGAGGGGGCTATGTTGTCTTTCTTATCTTCCCCTCTATCTTTTGACCCAATATTTCACCATATTCAAAGTTCATTCCCATATTTTCTCAACCTTAGGTTATCCCCTGTACATCAACTTCATCGTCCCTTTTTTTATTTCCATGTGGATTTGCAGTCACCATGTTGCAGTGTTCCTTCTTCTCTTCCTACTTCTTCAGTAAGTCTAGAAAATCCTCTGTGGCGTGCTAAGGGCTATAGAAGTACCCACATAGAGTGCATGGTTTGGTACAAAATATCAACACATGGCCTATCTTTCCACAGTTAAAAAAATTAATGGGTGTACCTCCACCTCCTCCATATCATTATCCCTAGCCTCATCCATATCCTCCTCTGGGACCTCCTTGGTATCCACCTCTCTCAACACTGCCACTGTCACCACCCTTTTGTTCCTCCTAAACCTAAAATACAACATGGCTATGGTCATGCCTCAACTAGAGTGACAGACAATTGTTCACATCATGCCCCATGGATTTGTAGAATTCACAGAATGGAGTATGATGTGTCTTCTGATATTTCTTTAGCGTTGGGAAATGGTGTGGTATATTTCCCCACTGTCTACAAATATTACACCATTCTATCTTAGGTCTAGCTAGAAATGGATTTGGCACACCATCACCATATATTATCCCAATGTAGGACACTCATCTCTATGGTGCCCTTTTGATTAAAACATTGTACACCAGACATTATCATGCACCCACATATATTTTTCCATATCATACAATTGCATCATTAGGTTGGTAAGATAAGACTGTACCTATGCCAAACTGATGGATGTTTCTCCTCTTCCTGGTGTAGCCTCCAGGCGCATCACAATATCCAACTGTTGGGTGTGAGGAACTTGGTACTGATACACTTCCTGGTGATGTAGCATTGACTTTGTATTCTTCCTCACTCATTGCTTTTGTTCTTTCATCTCCTACTCTTACTTCTACTCCAATAGTTGTGTTTTTTATTGTTCTTTCTTCTTGGCTACAAATGTGGAAGGGAAATGGTTCAAAGGGGTAGTAACTCCATCTTCTTCTAACATTTCTTATGTGGGAACCCAAAGAGTCTCCTACATGTATCCATTCAAGATCATTCACTATCACTGCTAACTCCTCTCCCCCTCCTCTCAATGGACCTTCATCATCCTCTCCTACCTCTATGACTCTACTATGTGTCTCATCTTCCTATGAAATTGCGACACTCTGCAACAACCAAGGGGTTCGAAATTTGTCTTATTGGCCCCTACTACCACTATTGTTGATATCTTCATTGGATACCCTATAATAAATGTTGTGCCTCTCTGCAGGCCTATCCTCATCTGTGACCCTCTCTATCACATCACATTCTCCCCCACTTCATCCCTGTGTAGTCTCCTTCCTCTTTATTCTAGGCCCAACCCCTCGTCACACACCCCTTGCTTCCTTCCTTCCACTTCTCTATTCCACTCTCCTCTTCGAATAAACTCTTCTTGTGTGCATTTCATCTCCTTCTTCTATTCTCTTTTTGGTACATCCTATTCCTCACCTCATTTCAAAAATGTATGCATCCTTCTCAGAAGATCCATCTCATCTCCCACTTTTCCCTTGTCTTTTCATCCCCCCTAGCACTAGAGGAGTCTACTCAGCCATCATGTTGGGATCCATGTGCATCAACTATTTCTCCACAAATGACATATTCATCCAGAGTGGAATCTATTCTAGAATCCTTTTCTGAGGACCTTCAACAAACTTCCTTTCAACCTCACTGAAAGAATTAGTGTATTCGACAACAAATTCAATAATATAATCTTTTTTCACTCGAGAAAACCAAAAATCAATGGCTCGAGTCCACTTGTTATCCAATGTATTCAAATTATCAATCATGATTTGATCCCAGACCAATGGTTATTAAGGCCTCAAAGAGGTATTAGCAGCATTCTGCCTCTTCAACCATTTATATAATAGACAGGGAAATTTAGCAAAGAAAATTTCATGCATATCAATGTAGATATACCTATTCTTCCATTGCTCCACATTGGAATTCATACCTTGAGTTTCCCACTGAGAAAAATCATCTTTCTTCATAGTCAACCAATCTTGAATTTCCTCCTAAGATGGATACCACCTCATTCTTTTCCTTCATAATTCAATACAAAACCTTTAGGTCTCAACAACAGAACCATTTGTTGGCGTTTTATTCTTGTGCATGTCCTTCTTAATGTTGGGGGGTTGATGACCAAGGGTTCATCTAGATTTAACCAACAAAAAAATCCAATGTGTTGGCATATCATTACTCAACCAAATATTGAAGAAGGTCTCACCCGAGACGCCATGAGAATCATAGAGACCATATTGTCTTATGTTAGTGATGAAGGATTACTTACACAATAATCCATTTGGGTTAGCATTCATACATTCCATTGCACCAAGATGCAAAGATAACAACATATAACAACCACACATGCATTCATTTGACACATGATAAACACATCACAATATAGGAATCACTACATGTTTTATTATATTCATTCAACCAGTCACATACATATACCAAAAGAGTCATTAATTGGTAGAAGTAGTTCCATGCACTCTTATATATTATTCCAGTATTTCATTACATAGCACCATGCACTCTTATATATTATTCCAGTATTTCATTACATAGCACCATGCACTTTCTCTCAGAATATCTAAATATTATAGAACCAGACTCACAACTAGATACATCAAAAAGAACAAACTTAGAGTGAGCTCAAGGACATTGACCACAACAACAATCCTCACAACAACCTTCAACCACTGGCCAACCAACTGAGTAACTCTTTTTTTGTCATCATTTCTCCCTTTTATCTTCTTCTCTACTCTGACACTCTGTCATTTTTAATTCTTCTCCACTTGCTCCTCTAACTGCCAATCCCACACACTTCTATCACCTGCAAGAAATCCATGTAGCTTCTTTGGAGTTGTGTCAGTCTTAAATTACTTTCCATCTCATCCCCTTACTGCTCCACGATATCTTGTTCTTCCTGGAGTAATCATTCGAGAATATTTTCCAAAGTTTTTTTTTCTTGATTTTGGCATGCATGGAGAGTGTCTTCTTACTTTTGAATGAGCATCACAAAATTCAAACTGGGGCACACTAGAAAAAATATAACTGACACACATTGGAAAAACTCGGAATGACACATGTTCCTCATGTCATAAACTATGCAACTGCTAGAGTGCACACAAAAACTGAAATGCGTACACAAATTCATTTGTGTGTGTGCACGATATTTAACCAAAAAATGGAGTGCCAACACTCATAGCCCTACCTTGCTTGGGTTCCCTTTAGAGTCCCCATCGAGGTTAAGTTTGACAAAGTATCTCGGAGGTGGCTACCATTTTTATGGAGATGTGGTTTTTGTCTTTTCTCTATGTTTGGAGGCATAGTCTGAGTTTTGGTTCAAATCCAGATGTTGGAGGATGGAGATGTCATTTTTTCCCCCTTTCCAGTCCTAGTTGGACCCTGATAAAATGAGGACATTATCTTTAATCTCTTATAAAATCTGAGCCCATAGTTGGGTTTCATTTATATTCTTATTTTTAAATATTCATGTGTTATGTTCCTTCCATATTTCCCATAGAAGAAACCATGGGAAAATATGCCATGCTCTATTGAGGATTTGCTTTGAGAAGGATTCTAGACGTCGGATTCCAATTTTTTTTCTTGGAATATTATGGTCTCTATCTGATTTCCGAAAGAGGGTTGCACCAAGATCCCATAAATCACAAGATATTGGACATGAATCGAGGATATGGTTGGAAGTCTCTCCAACCTTTTTGCATAAGGTTCAAATCAAAGGAACAACAAAGCCTCTTTTGAGGGGGTTATCCCAAGTGAGTATTCCACCATTCAGTAGTAGCCATAAGAAGAGGGGAACCTTTGGCCAATGTTTTTTCTACCATATCTTCTTCCATACCGCTTTCTAAGGTTGATTGTGTTGATTTTCTATGAGTTTGTAGGCCTCTTTGAGGTTGAAGATTCCTTTTGGCTTGTATCCCCAGCGCAAATTGTCTGGGTCATTTTGGATTCGAATCGTCTTGGCTGATAGTTCCTACCAAAAATCCCCCCAATCTAGGTATGATGGTAGAGGGATCCATTTGTCTTTTTCTATCTAGGAGCGCCACTTATGATATGTCAAACTTTCATTCTAGTATTGATTAATCCATTTCCTCCCTCATTTGAGCATGAGTTCTTTGAGTTGTTGTAGATTCTTCTTATCCTACTAGGATGGGAGCTATTTCCAGAAATCATCCCAGAATAATGTGTGGTGCCCATTATGTACCTCCTAGAAGCAATGTTTATTAATGATGTACTTTTTTCTCCTAGCAATATTCCATATGAGCATTCCTATGATGTTACCCTTTAGATATATTATTTTGTGATGAGCAGTGTTTAGACTATACTTTATTTTCTAAATTTACCCCCATAGGGTTTCTTTGTTTTGTATCCACTTCCACCAGGTTTTTTCACCTAAGATAGAGCCGATAGTGTCTAGATCTTGAAGTCCTAGACCACCTATAGATTTGCGTTGACATACTTTCCCCCAATTAACCAAGGCCCATTTTTTTTGGAACCTCCCCATAGGAAGGATCGTTGGAGATTCTACACTGCCTTTAAGATATACTTTGGAGAAGATAGTGCTAAAAATAGGTACAACGACATTGCTTGGAGGACCCATTTTAGGAGAACCAACTTTCCAGGAAGGTTCGGAGAATTAAAAGTCAAGTTGGAAAATTTCCACTCAAGTCTCACCAGAGGGTCTTCCCACGTGGAATTTTTGAGTTCAATTTCCACAAGAGGAGCCCTAAGCTATTTAGAGGGAAGGAAGCATATTTGGAAACCTATTATTTTGGAATTGTTAATTTTAACAATAATGTGCATATTGAAGAAAAAATGCTAGACTTACCATGATTTATGGATGTTATGGAAGCCTCCATAAAGTTAGAGAGTACTTGTTTGATGGATTGATCTTCCCTGATGGTCAGAGTTCCCATAAGAATGGTGTCATACACAAAGTATTGATGTGATACCGAGAGGTACTTTTCAAAAATTCAAAGGCCATAAATTTTTTTGGTAGCAACTGCCACATTAAGTGATTTCCCCAGCCCTTCTACCATCAAGATGAAAAGAAAAGGTGAGAGTGTGTCACGTTTCTGGATACTGCAAGAAGGGGAGAAGGTTGTTGAAGGAGAACCATTGACGACTATTGAGAATAATTCCATGGAAGTGAGAGAAAAAATCCATCTTATCCAAGAGTCCAAGAAGCCAAAGGGTAATATAATTTGATCAATATATTTCCAACTCAATTTGTCAAAGGATTTGGACATGTCCAGCTTACTGAGCATACCCATTGTTTTGGTAGATTTATGTGAGTGTATCATTTCATGTGCCAAGATTGTGCCACCAAGGATTTAACGACCTTCCACATAGTTTGTTTGTTCCTCAGAGATAACCTTAGGAAGAATAGGGTTTAGCTTGTTGGTGATGACTTTGGTGATGATGTTTTAGGCCACATTGTAGAGCATGATCAATATGAATTTATTGGGATATTTGGCTTTGTTGTATTTGAGTATGAGGGAAAATAAATCCACATTGAGGGAGGGGAGGACATTTTAGAAGCTTCTAGAATCCTCCACTAGCTCCCAGACATCATGTTTTATGACAAGTCAACAATATTGAGAAAAACCTATGGTGAATCGATCGGGACATGGGATTTTACCTTTTGGCATTTCGATTATCGCCTGCTCAATTTATTCTAGAGTTGTGGGTCTTAGGAGGGCCTCATTTTGATCAGGGGTAACCAACTACAATATGTTGCAGGTTATTTTATTGATGGCTTCCGATATGTCTTGTTGTGGTTCTTTGATAAAATTTTGAAAGTAGTTTACTAGCTCAATCTATATGTCAACATGCTCTCTTAGCTGATTTCCTTTACTGTCTTTGATCTTGGTAATTTTGTTATGATGTCGGCGTTGAAATATTGATTTGTGGAAGAAATTATAGTTCTTGTCGCCTTCCTCCAGCCATTGGATTATATATTTTTGTTTCCAAAGAATTTATTCCTATTGTGCCCTATTATTTAGTTGAGTTTGGAGAAGGTATTTTGAGGAGTTAAACTCTTCTATCATTCCCTCAAGGATAATCACTTGTTTAACCTTCACCATTTTTGTTTCAAGTTAACCTTTTCTTTGAATATGTCTCTGAAGGTCTCTTCATTCCATTTTTTGAGCTGGAGTTTCATTTGTTTTAGTCATTGTTGAAACCTATACATTGGAATGCCTTGGATGTTGTTGGATTCTTGCCACCATTGTTGAATATTATCCATGAATGAGGGGTGGTTAATCCAGAAAGACTCAAAGAAAAAATGCCTAAGCTTGGGACTTCTAGAGAAGTTGGTAGCAAGAGAAATGGTCCTGTGGTTACATCTAGAGTAAGGAAGGAAGGAGGAATCCATGAAGAGACCAGAGAGAAGGAGGTAGTTAGAGACAAGGAAATGGTCCAGTCGAGAGGCTACTTCTTGGTCACTTCCCAAACGATTTTTATAGGTATGAAGGTCGTTAGAAGGAGGCAGGTAAATGAAGTGGAGAGAGTGGACAAGGGATTGAAAGCTTCAAGATTCGGGTTCTAGATGGAAGAGGCCTCCTCAATTTTTAGATAATGAGGTAATGAGGTTGAAGTCATCCCCAATGATACATTGTTTGTCTCCTATGATCGATTGAAGGGATTGAATTGAGCTAAGGAGTAGGGATTTATTGGGGCTTGATTGGGGCCCATAGACATTGGATGGAGAGGGTTTGGTGAGTAGATAAGTGTGATATTAGAATTATCTTAGCATGGTTCCATAATATGAATAGGCCTCCAAAGGCTCCTTGGGAATTGATTTCTATTGCATGAGAACCCTGCCAAACCTTAGAAGCTATCTTGGGAACCAAAATACTACTAAATTTGGTTTCTTGGATCATAACCATGGTGGTTTGTTCTTTAGCTACATTGTTCTTCATTATCCTTTGCTTGGTTTTACCTTTCAGACCTAAAATATTCCAGGACGGAATCTTCATGTAGAATAATTGGGGTTAGGGAGGAATGCATATGTCATCAGGGTTATTCTCTGAGAGTTAACCAACATTTCACCAAGATATTGAAGGCATTGTTTGTTTCTTCTTCTTCCTCTTTTCATTTCCTCTTAGGATAATTTAGAAGGATCTTTATAGGTATTTGTTTTTTACTCCTAGAGAAGTGAAGGAGGAGGGATTACCTTTTTTAGGGGTGGATCATTGATCCTTGCTCTGGATTAGAGACTCTTTGACCATTTGGATTGGTTGTTCAGGAATGGCACTTGGATATTAACTTCATGAAGCCTATGGTAAGTATTGAAGATCTAGGGCATTGATCTCTAATTCCTTTGCATCTTCTAGATCACCTTTGTCTTTAGTCTCTTGCATCATTTATATGTCCGGGTATGAATTGATACCCTCCTTGGTTTGTTCTGCATCTAACATTATTTTCCTTCATTTTTCTTGTTCCTTCATGCTTTCAGGATGATTTTTCTCTCGGCCCATTGGGGTTTGCGGGTCAGTATTTGTTGGTGACTTGTCATTTCCTTCCTCCGACTGTGGTGGTAGGGATTCAAAT